>FXXK01002394.1:0-34847 GCA_900184695.1 Betula pendula | reverse complement strand
TCACCCATCTGTTCTTTGTTTTTCCTGTTCTTAATCCTACATTACATCCCAATAAAGTTCTTATTTGATCTTGAGGATTGTATGGTTCAGCGATGTTCATGGCTAATCAATGAGTATGGTGTAAATTCTTTTCGACATCCTTTCATGAGACTACTTATTCTTTCTTGATTAAGCGATTTTTTTCATATGATTTATATGTGAGGTGTTTGATTTTGCTTACATTATTCCACTCACATATACTAGAGAGTGTTACACCTAATTCAGAGTGATTTCAATTGTTGAGTGTTAACACCGGTAAGGTTTGATTCAAAACATACTTTCTGAGGGAAATTTGAAATCATGTTTATCTAGACACTGAATGTGTGTTTGTGTTGGCTAAATTTTTCACTCACATTGAGCTTGGTTGGCATGTGGAATCTCTTTGGTAGTTGTAGTGTCATGACCTTGAACTAATTCTTGTTGCTAAGTTTTTTTTTTAAAAAAAAAAAAGAAAAAAGAAAGAAAGAAATTAAAGTGTTTTTCTTGTTCTTGAGTCTGTGTCTGTTTTAAGTCGCTTGAATTGCTAGGGACTAGCAATAAGCTGGTTGGGGGTTGTGATAATAGCTTAAAAATGCATGTTTTTCTGGATTAAAAATAAGCATTGTCACACCATAATGTCATATTTCTTGCATTTTAGAATTAATTGTGAAATAATGTTGAATTATTAATTTTGAGCTTAAAATGTCACATTAATGCAAGAAATTACCTTTTGTAGGAATTGGTGGAGTTCATGAAAAATAATGAGAGAAAGAAGAACAATTTGCAAAGAAGAAACACATGCACTCTCATAAGTCATCATGGGCCAAAAGAAAATAAAGAAGACAAAAATAAGGCCAACCAAAGCTCTTTTAAAGAAAAGACAAAAAAGCAAAGAAAAGAGAAAAGGACAAAATAAGACTCACAAAGGCATGTATGTGAAGCCCGAAAAGAAAAGAAAAAAAAATAAAGGGAAATAAAGGAAGTCGGCTGGAGCGTAAATCAAGAGGAGAAAAAAAAAAGGGTTTGGGCTCTTATAAAAGGAGGGCAACGCACGGTCAAAAGAAGAGGAGAAAACTGGACAGTGGCCGAAGAAAAAAAAAAGGCGGAAGAAACAGAGGAAGAGAGGCAGAAAACTGGAAGAGAGACAGGAAATTGGAGCGCCGAAACAGAAGAAATTTCTCACGTGGGAGTGCTGGACAACATAGGAGAAAAGAGACAGTGCCTTTATGCAGGGGATTTGTCCCTAATATTCAAGTTCTCTCTTTTCCATGTCTTTTCATTTATATTCTGTCATGCACTTTAATACTATGAAAGGCTAAATTCTCAACTAAGGTTGAGGATGAAGGCTCGTTAATGAATTTCAGTAATTATTTTTGAAATTTGATTTTGCCCATAATAATTTTTAATTGAATGATTAAAAATTGTTCTTGTTTCATATAAATTAATAAATAATGAATTCTGGATATGAGTTTAATCATGTTTTTCTCATGATCTAGGATTATTTTTATTGATTGAATGCTTGATTTATATTTTTGATTTTAAAATTGGATATCTATTGTGATTTGTTTTTTTTACGGATACAATAGATGATTTGATTTTAATTTCTTTTAAAAGCGAAGAAGAACATGCTTTAGATTTTTGCTAAAGATTTTAACGATGATATTTTCCATGGTAACAAGATTGATTTCTAGATTATCATGTAGAGTATGGGTAAAATAAATGATCAAGAATATATGTTGTCATGAATTAATGAGGTGGATTCCACAACCTTAGTTCTTTTTATCTTGATAGTTTACTATTTTTATTATTTATTTTGTTTAGATTAATTGCGTAGTTGAATTTATTTTTATTTCTGAACAATCATATTTTTTCTTGAACTAGATTAGGATTTATTTAGTTTAGATTTGATTAGTTTTCCTATGATTATACAAGTCCCTGTGGGTTCGACCTCGCGCTTGCTAAACTATACTTCGGTACAGTTCGTGCGCTTGCGAGTACATTAAAATTTCACAACAATAGACATATATTATTTATATACCCATCATATTTAAATGCAACCATGTTAATAACTCTGCACTGTGCACTGGATAAGGATTCTATTAAAATTCTAAAGCATTGATGCTGCCTTGCGATTGCATATTGCTAAAGTTAATAGATTTGTAAATTATTGATTTTATGTTACATTTAACATCTGGGCTTAAACAGGGACAATATCATGATTGTTCATTTAGAGACTTCAGATGCCATATGGTCATGTGATTGTTTTTCTAAATCAAGGATCACACTAAAATTCCAATTAATGCTTAACGGACTAAAAGTGTATAAACAATGTAAGTTTTTAATGCCATCGGAAGCTTAAGTTGAAAATGGACCAGGTTATTAGAAAATATTATCCCAAAAATTTAATAAGCTCATAAAAATTGATGAATTTAATAATTTAATTCAATATTCTAACAACAAGAACAGCTACCTTGATTATTTGCGAGAAAGATACAGAAGATCGTAATCAAATAAAAATACCCAAAGCTTTTAAAACAAATACCCAAAAATCACCATTCTTCTCTAATATTTGTCCTCTCTACTTCTTTGTAACAATTTTTTTTTTCTTTCATCCTCACATCACAGCCCATAAGCACAACTCATACACCTCAATTTTTTTTTTTTAAAAAAATCAAATACCCAAAATCAATTATAGCAATAAAATCCATAAAAATCCATAACTTTACCATACAACTCCAATCTTTTAACACCCAAGAAACTTTCGGATAAATACTTAACAAAACCCTAAAAATTTCAAAGATCCTTCTCCATAGCCAAGAACACCAAAATCAATCCAAAATTTCATTCTAAAATACTTAAATCATCCAACAAATTAAAGGCAAGAAAACTAAGAAGAAAAGAAAATTACCTTAAAAAACAAACGACCACAACCGAATGGTCTAAACTTCCTCTCACTCTTTCTCCCTTTCTCTTTTCTTCTCTTTCTCCCTTTTTCTGTTTCTTTTCTACGAGTGTCTTGTTCTCTTATGTCTTTTTTTTTTTTTCCTTAAGGATACCTCTAGAAAGGGAGAGTTGTCATGTTGTCCACGTGTCAACTCCCTCTAATTTTCTTTCTTTTTTTAGAAACCAAATACCCAAAATACCCTAGGATACCCAAAAAAAATTCAAAACCATGGGGGGCCATGGCTCCCCCCGTCCGGACGTAGGTCTGTCACGGTTAACATTGATAATTTTCTTAGGGTTTCTATTTGTTGGAAAGTTTTAAACTACTAGTTACAGTTTTGTGGATCAGGACTTCAATTCTATGGCTTAGTTCAAAGTAAGAGCTAAACCTTAGTTTCTTGAAGTCATGTAAATTTGGTGATTTTAGTGTATAACCCTTGAGCTTTTTTATGGGTTAAGTTAAGTAAATAATGGGTGTCTAAAGGAACTCTGGGTCACTTGGATTGCCGTGGGTAATTAATACTTGTGGTGTTCAAGTATTAATAAGTTATCTAGAATTAAAGTAAGTTATGAATCGTGTTTAATCATAGCATGCAATGTGATATTGTAGAGCTAGGCTTGTGTTGGGAGTTGTTGTTAAAGTCAAGCGGATACAATAAATATTTTACTTACTGAGCAAAAGAACATATTTTAAAGTTTTTTAAAAGCATGATATATGAATTGAAATCGAGCTGAATGTATGTTGTGTTGTTAGATGTATGATAATTACTGATGTGATGATTTGGATCAATAGTAAAAGACCACTCGCAAATAGAATGAATCTTTATAGGATATGACTATATAGAGGGTATCGAACATCAATGACTGATTTGTTGGATGTTTATTAAGTATTCCATATCTACTCTAATCTAACTAAGAAAAGATATTTAGTTGGTTTTGAATTGAAAACTAAAAGTAAGCATAACCAAATAATGAAATAAATGGAAAGAAACATAGAGAATTGACTTCATCACAATCCTCGTACTAATGACAGATTGTATTCACATGAGATTCTCATTATATTCGTGATATGATGTGCATGATGGTTGTCAACCACATGACAACATCGACAAGAAAATATTTTTATTAGAAAGTGATGATAACCCATCTTCGGTTGGCATGGACCGTCTACCTATATTACACTAAACTAAGGTGTAGTATGGTTCATCTTCCCTAGGCATGGCCTATCTAATCCTCTTAATTTTATGTCAAAGAATACCATTGCATAATTATCATTCCCATAATCATAGAAAATAAGAATGTTGAGTTCATATAAGACAAAAATAGCTTTCTCATAAACAAGATGGAAATTCATTATAAATGAGTATGAACATTAAAAACATTTACATAAGTGTTGTAATTCTCTAGGCTAAGCAATCATCATACACATATAGAAAATCCCAAAAGCAATACAATCAAACCATACAACTTGGAAAGGGTTTCATCAATACCCTATGATGAACTTAGTTACTCTTGGAGGAGCTGGAAATTTCTCTTGATTTAGAAAAAACCATTTCCTAGAGTTTTTTGTGAGTTGCTGGTCGAGCTTCCAGATGAACTAAGAACCCTAATTCTCTTCTTGCATTCCAAAATTCGACCATTTGGATCAAAGATTAAGTTCCCTTTTGAATCCCTCACAGTCACCATCAAATCTATTAGTTTAAGAGATTGAGTCTTCTCAGATCCCTCACTCTAGAGAAATGGAGTCAAATCCTTCATTTGAGGGGATCCAGAGGTGATCTCGCAGCTAACCCAATCTTTTAGTGACTTTTTTCTCCAAATCTGATGCAGATCGCAAATCGGATTCTGGGGCAACCGAATGCGCTTGAGCTCCTTTGATATTGCGCTCAAGCCACTTGATGCGCTCGAGCCCCCTTTTGTAATGTGCTCGAGCTCCTTGGTGCAGGGATGTGCTTGAACCCTTCTAATGTGGCTTGGGCTACTTTGTTTTCATCAAGACACTTTGAAGTATTTAAGCCCGAAATTCATAGTTTTACTTGCACTTTCACCTTAAGACTTGAAAACACTAAAGAACATAAAAACACAACAAAACATTATATTACAAAACAAACTAAGGGTTAATAAATATGAGTTAAGGAGCTTGAATATACAACATTCAAGGCTTATCAATAACTTTCGATGATTTTATGTGTTAAAAGTATGTTACGAATTGTGTTAAATAAAAATGATGGTGAATGATGTTGAATGATACTTGAACTTGAACGTGAAACCATGATTATAGCATGAATCATGGTCATTAACATGAATAAATAAATGAACATAAGAGATTAATGTATTGGGATCATTCCTATCATTACAATAAGGAACTATTCCTCGATGTTGTTAACTTAACAATGTTATAAAGTATCAGTCCTTAAGAAGTGAGGAGCCAAATCTCACTACTTAGGAACCATTCCTTCATGACGATATGTATGTTATACGCAAGGATATCTTACAAGCCATCAGAAACCAAAATGTTAAGAAATAAAGAAGGAAAGTAAAAGAAATAATGGAACACATGAAAGCATGCATTGCATTGCATAGTTTACAATGATGTTATATAATGTGATTTATCAAGGATTTCATGCTAGATGTATCGGTATATATATATCTATATGAGACAAATCATATCTATGTAGTTACAACTGATTACATATGATGTTTATGTATGTTTCCTGCTTAAGTATTGCCTATAGGCTATATGCATGTGTTTTGCAGATTCAGATGGTCGAATGCATATATATATATATATTCATGATGTGATTAGAAGATTTTATGAAATTAATTATGTAAATGAGCAAATAGAATTTATAACTAAGGATAAAAAGGTAATTAAAAGTAAAAAAATAAACACTTAGGAAAATTCTGTAAAAAGCTATTTTTAAGCTTGGCGTTTGGATAGTGACATCTTTGTTTGAATGGGATTCAGGCAAAAAGTCTCGTTCCATTTCCGTTCGCTATTCGTTCGAACGAGCCTTGATAGTAGGTGTTGTTCATTGATTATTTGCATTTTGTTTGAACGGATTCTATTACTGTTCAGTCAGTAGGTTTCATTCGCAACGCATTCCATTGGCATCCCAACGGTGAGTTCCAATAACTTTCGTTCCATCCTTGTCCACTAACAGTCCAGACGAGTTTTACTGTGTAGTGTCCGAACGAGCTCATTTTCTCGTTTGAGCGGCAATGTACAATACTACGCTATAAATAGCTAGAATACGATTTTCCATCTCATTTCTCTTAGTTTTTTCTAGTCTAGCGACTAGTGCTCTCTTCTCTATCTTAGGGTTTCACCTAAACCTTAAGATTGTGATATTTTGGGCCTTTGATTGTGTTTTTTAACACCGGTAACACGCTCATTGGTGTTGGAACTTCAAATGTACTGTTTGTTTGAGGTAAATTCTCAAATGCATGATAGTTCTTTCAAGATTGAGCTAGGCGTCTTGCATGTTGCTTAATCTTGGTTGTTTATCTTAGGATTTTGTGTTTATCTCGGCTTGAAGTTTCGTGAGCCGAAACTTTGTATCTTTTGAGGTAAGTGTGAAGTTTAGCTTTGCATATTGAGTTAGCTTAGAGGTTGTTGCATGTAATGTAATGCCCCAAAATATTTAAAAGTATTTCTCAAAATATTAGGCAAAAGATTTTTTATTTAAAACACCCACTCATTTTTATAAATCCTTAAATAATATATATATATATATATATATATATATATATTATATATATATATATATAATATATATATATATATATATATATATATATATTAACTCTTTGTGTTAACTTCTCAAAAAGTTATGTTAAAACATTTGTGTTATCATTTTTCTTCGAAGAAAAATATGTTTACTATGTTGCTAGATACTACTTTGGGCCTAGGCATAGTCGTGGTTAGGTTTGAGAGAAGTTTTTAAGCATTTAAAGATTATGGCCATAATTAAACATTCTTCTGTTCTTAGTCGAACATTTGATTATCAAAAACAAACGTTCAATCTTTAGTGTCAAATGTTCGATGGTGACAAGGAATGCTTAATTAGGGTTTTGAGACAATTATCACACGTGTTCCACGATTAATAGATTATAGTGTTCTTAGCATATTGTTGGGTTATTTTCGTAATAAGCAAGAATACGAAGTGTCTAGGGCATCAGATAAGCAATCGAGGTAAGTACATAACTGAGTAAAAATTATTAACATTAAAAGTGCGATATGTTAGATAACTGAGCACATTATTATTTATAATCAAGTTTACGACTTTTATGACATGATGCTATTTGCTTATATAAACATTCTTATTTTTTGAATAAATGAATAATATTCACATGGTACGCCTTGATTCACCGATATGTGCGGTGGGATGGCCAAAGGCATACTAGTATTACAAGTTAATTATATGGTCAAATGTTTCTTTTGTAAATGATGAGGGCATTTGATCAAATGGTTAAAAGTTTGTGACTGGCACACCATTGTTTGAGTGGGGTCACTGTTACGGCTTTGCTAGTCAGTGTGGGCTACCCGAGGTCAGATTCGGTTGGACTGCTAGTATAAGATGGTATGTTTGTTCAATGTCCGGGACACCAAAATTGTAATAAAAATCATTTGAGATGTGCGAACCCTGCTGCGAGGGAGTAATGTCTCGGGTAGACCATATCATTAACATATGACTAATTTATAATATATGTAAAACATATTTCATGCATTAAAACCACAGTGTTAGGTTGTCGGGATTATGCCACCTTCTAAAAATAAATGTCATTTTTGTCAATGCATAATAACGGGGGTTAAACATGTCATTTGTGAAAATATTATGTTTAATTAATCCCCTTTGGAAATCGTTGCAAATCATCTTTTAAATAATTTGCTTACTAAGTCAGTCGACTTACTTTTAATTACTTTCTTTACTTCCTGTAAAATACTTCAGTATTTTATAAACCCTTAGAGATTTGATCACTTGGTGTCTCATTGGGATTACGGTGTTGAGATAGCAATTAATATACTCAGGTTTGATTTTCTAAATGTAAAGCTCTACGCCCTTATTTATTGATGATAGAATTGTGTATATGATGATTCATTATCTATTTATTTCGATAAATTATTCTGCTGTTTACTCGGATAAATGGTTAAGTAGTGGATTCAGTCAGTTACTAGTTAATTGATTTGGATACCCTACGTGTAGTTTACTATGGATTAACCAAGCTGAATGACTTAATCCTGTGTATATAGTGATCCTTAAGCCGATGTTTTATACATTCTATTTTCAAAGAGAATGAAGGTATTTCTGAATCTTAATTGGATAGTTAAGACTGTGAGACAAATTATGAATTTAATTTCAAGTTCATTAAATTCCTAGGGTGTTATAGTTAACCCTAGAGATTCTCTATGGGTTAGCTTTTGTAGCCTTTGAGTTGTGTTTTGAATCTCATGTATGCTATGGGTCTTTATTGCTTATATAAATATGTGATTATAAGCACTTGTGGGTATGTAGGACTATGCTAAAAGTTAGGAATTATGTCTTAACCTCCATGCAATGTTATATTAGAGTGTATTGAGGCTAAAATTTTGTATTGGTGTCATTTGGTCAAGCATTAAGTGGAATATTGTGAGTATTTTTGTCAATGAGAACAAGTTACTATGTTTTAATGCTTTCAAGTTTTATAAATGATTTCTAATGTTTTATAAATATTAAACTTGAGAATTAAAAAATAAATTTAGAATGTTTTGAAGCATGTTATGATTATGTTAAGATCGAGCCGACCACTTATATTGTGTTGAGGAACTTATATGATATTTTGATGCCTTGATTATGTTAAAGTATGTTTGAAAAATTATGATATGATGTTAAATGCTGCATGGACATGTATGAAAGGAAAACGAAATATTTTATAGCATGATCATGAACACATGAGAAAATGTATAAAAGACTTAACATATAGGGTTTGATGCCCCAGAATGAGAATGCTGATAATGTGTGGGTTTATGTCTTTATACTGATGTATGAGTTGATGCCTTTATGTATGGTTGAATTGATGCTTACATGTACGTATGTTATTAAATGCAGAAAGTCGTTAAAGTTGATGCTCCAAAGTGATGAGAATAAATGAATGAAATGTACGAATGTAAAAGTATGCATTGCATATTTATATTTTGATGATGTATATACATTATGTTTTATGAAATTTTATGCTAGATGTGTTGATATGCATATGATTTTGAATGGAACAGAACATATATATATATATATTTACAGTTGGTTTGCATATGATAATTTCATGAATTCTGACTTAGACATACTTATATGTGTGTAGTCCATGATTCAAAGGTAACAGATAGTATATATATTTGTATGGCTAGAATATACTACGTATAAAGTTAAGTATAAATGAGTTTATAAGTATCCGTATGTTTTTGATGGGTTTACAATTCAAAACTCAAAAAACCAAAACTTTTTACCAAACAAAGCTTTAATTGTTCTCTTCTTGAAGAAAAGGGAGAAGAAGAAGAAAAAAAAATAAAAAAAAAAGAAGGAATCGTTGTGTCTCTATTCTTAAATCCTTTTCGAGAGAGAGAAAATTGTGGCAACCAATTTTGGGGCTAACTTTTTATTTTCATTGGGTGTCGGAAAGGAGTCAATCGTTTGTGTTTAAAATGAAAAAGGATCCTTTCAATTTCCTTTGAAATGGAGAGGAGTCAGTTAGTTGAAAGTAAATGACAAAATTATAAGCAAAATTATAAAATAATTATAATTTTGCCACTCCCTTTCAATCAAGCAGCTCCACTCCATTTCCTTTAAAATGGAAACAATATGGATTCGTGTAAAATGGGGGAGGATTGAGACGTGCGAGACTTAAGGGGATTAAATGGTTGACTAGTGAACCCTTAGTTTGGGAAATGGGAGAGTGGTTAAACGCACAGTTTTGTCTTCAACCGTCCAAATCAGTTCCCGCCGAGAGAGAGAGAGAGTGGTTAAACGCACAGTTTTACTTACACAGCTTGGGAAATGGGAGAGTGGTTAAACGCACAGTTTTATCTGCAATTGATGATTTATATATACATATATTTTTTTTTATTTGATGGGATGAATTATATATATTTGTATGGCTGGGTTGATGCTTTTTTAAGGTTCTCACTTCTCACACTCCATCCCCAGTCGGTTCCCGACTTCCCGCGCCCTTTTGTAACCTCCAATGAGAATCAAAGAGAACTGTTTGTCTCTTGCAATTCAAAAGCAAAAGGCTGATTTGTTTATCAAAGTTTGTGCACTGACAATCAAAAGCAAGCTCTAAAGCGGAAAAAGCAGCATCGGCAGCAGTAGTGTTTGGCATTTGCTTCCTTTCTTCCTCCCACGGCAATCCCTTGCCCCACCCCACTTCCAAAGTGTATCTGTCTTTGCTTTCCTAACAAAAGGGGCAACATGAGCCTGATCTTCAGTCCCACTTTCCTCCGCTCTCATCCAAACCCAATCAACAACAACAACAACAAAATTAGACACCAAAACTCTTCAGTGCTGAAGATTGTTAGCGATGGCGAGCAGCAGCGGCACGAAGCCGCAGAGGGGTCTGTCGCGGCGGATGACGCGACTACCGACGCGCATGCCGGACCCGCAAAACAACGACGAAAACCCAATCATCGACAGCGAGCTCGTTCCCTCGTCACTCGCCCCCATCGTCCCCATCCTCCGCGTCGCCAATGATATTGAGAAAGACAACCCCAGAGTTGCCTATCTCTGTAAGCCCTCCTCGCTCACAATCTTTACTTATTTAACTTGATTTTCGCTTTTTTTAAGTTGATTGTGGTACTATTTTCTGTTATATATTATTGTAGGGGTTAAATATTATGATTGAATGGTCAAGAATCCAGAAAACTATTTGAACTCCTTTTAGCTTTTTTGTTAAATAATTTATCATTATCAATTGTAACTGAAATTATCTAGATGTTTGTCTCTGATCGTCATAAATTTTTAGCATTAATTCAGGTCTAGTATGTATTAGAAATGTTCTCTTTCTAAAAGAAAATTCAAGAATTCAGTAAACTGATAGCGTGGTGACTTTAATAAAGGTCTTGGTTTACACAGGAAAAAGGAATGTTGAAAGTAGCAAGTTTAGAAGTGAAAAAATATAACTCTGATTATAATTGGCATTTATGATGACGAGATTATAAACTAAAGGTGAATCTGATGATGCCCCACAAATTGCTTCAGGTGTTTCTTTTTCCCCTAATGTTGAAAAAATAACCATGGAGTTTAATATAATATTCCATAAATGATAGACTCTTAGCATTTTGATTAGAATTAAGATGACACCAGCAGACTGAAATGTGAGCCTGCTAAAAGTCATTGATAGAAGCACCTGTATTCTGTTGGTTGTTCTTAGATATATGCATATGTTGCTAAACTCAGGGTTTGTTGAAAACAATGAATCAGAAATTGGAAACTACTCTGCGTTCTACTCAATACACATGTTCACAAACTTCCTGTAATTGTCGTAATCTTACTGCCTTGCTCCACACTTTGCAACTCAACATTCAAATTCTATCAATCCCCTGTACAAGGTAAAAGAAGAAGCACTGAAGAGTAGAAAAGTAAAGGAAGAGAAGTATTATAAATTTCTTGATATTTCCATACGTTTTACATAGGTTTAAATAGGAGAGAATACAAAGCTTAATATGGAAAACAATTATACTGAGAATAAAAACATAATCAAATCAAATCAGGGAGAGAATATTTCCATCTTGAACGTGAAGTTTTTCAAAGGAGAAGACACATTTGACTTGCTGAGGATAAATATAAGACTAAAGCAAGGTTCACAAATAAGAAGGCAATAGTAAAGGTTTAGTACTACCAGCTGCCAAGAGTCCACAAACTGCGATGTAGATCTTAACATAAAAATATGAGAAACAAAGGAGATGCAGTGTAACTTTGAATTTACAGAACATAATTCTTTTCCCAAACATCAGAAAGAAGCATTTCAAAATGCCAGGATGAGCAAAAGCAAAAGATAAGTGATGCAGCTCACACCTTGCTGTGACTACAATGGGAACACTTGAACAAAAAAGACCAGCATGGAATAATAACTGTTACTGGGAAGATGGAGCAGATGCAAGATCTTATGGAGAACTCTATAAATAAAGAATTTCAAGAAAGGAAAAGAAAAAGAAATAAGAAACCACAGTATGAGAAGTGATCTTCTCACCACCAGAGCATTTCTTTATTGGACATGCTAATTTCACCTTACAATACTGGTCTCAATCCCTACTAAAGGACGCTGGTGCTTGGTAAACAGCCATTGTAGATCTCTGTCACAAGAAACATGCATCCTAAGGGAACGAGTTGGACATTGCTCCACACAAATGGAAGGGTGCAAAGGATTCATGTAGCTGCCCCTTGGACTATGGGAATAAAGCTTTTGTTGAATTGGAATTTATTCCATGGGCATGCTACTCTGTCAAGCCGTTTGGTTATCTTCTTTGAGCAAATGTTACCTCAGGCTTGTCTTATATATTGCTTTTCTTTTGTCGTAACCTTGTTGTAATGAAGATCCGCATGCATAGATTTTATGACCATATTCTGGACTTGAGCTTCTCTGGTTGCATGAACTTTTTTTTTTTCTTGTATATTTGGTATTATTCCGATGAGAAATATAATCTGAATCTACACCATATTATGTGAATCACTTGCTTGTTAACTGTGAATAGAATAGTTGAGCGAGAAATCATGTCATAAATATTAATGGACACTGACAAGGATCTCGTCATTTAGGATATTCCAACAAACACATAATTGCTTTCTGGATGCTTTTGTAGCCAACGATATTCTTGTTTCTGACCCTTCATTAATTTTTTTTCAATTAGGCCGCTTCCATGCATTTGAGAAGGCACATAAAATGGATCCAACATCAACTGGACGACGTGTTCGCCAATTCAAGACATACCTGTTGCACAGACTTGAAAGGGTAGTTAATTTTTATGGGTTATTGTGATATCTTTCCTTCATTGGAGGATGGTTTGGTTTATTTGTTCACAACGTTTGTATGCTAAGATTATAATGAAAATCTTCCTATTTCATGTTTGTGTATGAAGTAGATGGGTGTTATTAATTGTTAATGTGAGACTGTGGCTATAGTAAAGACATTGGGCTGTTTGATTGATTGCAAGGATTCTGTTCTTTGGTTTCCTATTTGCTATCTTCTTATTTTTAGTGTTCATGAAAACCCAGTGTTCTAGCACCATCTTAGCTTCATTCTATGATGCCACTAATTTAATAGCTAGAAGATGTCGTGGTGAAGAGACTTCCCACAAACTCTGATCATTATATTATGCAACAAAACTACGTTAATAATTGTGAGCTGCTTTGTTGTTATTATACTTAATCTCAGCATCTTATTGCTTACTTGGTAGGAAGTAGGATCTCTTTCTGTTTTCTGTTTTCTTGCTTTCAGCTTAATACCATCTCTGATCTGATTTACGCCATTGACTTTTATGAAAAGGTGAGATGTGCAATTTTTAGTAGGAAAATTGCAAATAATGTATAACTTGAATTGAAAGATAATAATTGCAGCCTCATCACAACTTTTAAGATAAATTTATTTTGAAGACTAAAATCCGTTTCATATTTGACAGGTTCTAATGGCAAATCGACGTGATTTTTAATATTTTAAAATCTCTTTGTCGCAGGAAGAATTAGAAACAAAGTGTACCCTTTCAAATACTGACCCAAAAGAGATTCAGTTGTATTATCAGAAATTCTATGAGAAAAATATCAGAGATGCAGAACATACGAAAAGACCGTGAGGCTTGATTTTGAACTGTTTACATTGTATAGTTTGCCAAGCACATTATTCCATGCATCATACTTTTTTGATTTACTTTTTTCAACTGATGAAGGGAGGAGATGTCAAAGAATTTTCAGATTGCAACCGTGTTGTATGAGGTGCTGAACACAGTTGTACCTGAGGGAAAACTTGATTCTAAGGTTTGATTTGTAAACTTTTGTTATCATGTCAGAAATTCTCTTAATTAACAACTTTTTGGGTGGAAAAAACTGAGCATATAATGTTCAATTGATTTTTGCATTACAGACAGAAGGATATGCCAAAGATGTTGAGATGAAAAAGGAACAGTATGAACACTACAACATTCTTCCACTGCATGCAGTTGGGGTTAAACCAAAAATTATGGAACTTGCTGAGGTTGTTAAAATGCAGCTTATCGAATTTGTTAAAATGCATCTTGGTTATTTTCGCTCATCGAATTTGTTCTAATTAATCCTTCACCTTGGTTCTCTTTCTTCTTTCTTTTTAAACAATAATTAGATCAAAGCAGCGATTTATGCTCTACGTAATGTGGATAGTCTTCCAATGCCAAGAATCGAATCAACNTCCTGCTGTCCATGGGGATAGTCCAGTAATCGCTACAGAGAGGGTTAAATCCATCAATGATATACTCGACTGGCTTTCATCTATTTTTGGATTTCAGGTAAATTGTGTCTTGAATGTCTCCCTTCTAATTTTAGTTCATATCTACTTTTTACATGACATAGGCTGGTAAGCTTACCCTCAGCGGTGTGCCTTATGTAGGCTTCCACTGCACCAAATTTAATTTGCTAAATGGACTTTGTAATCTGGGTTTTTGGATCTCCCTCGATGGAGACACAGCTTGTATCACTGGGCCACAACTTCTCTATTAATGATATTTATTTAGAGAGGGCAAATAGGGAAATTGTTTGCTGGAGAAAAAGAGCGGTCTGCTTGTCTTATTGATCCTCTTATAGGAGTATTTGATGTAGACCAAAGTAGTGAAGCAAAATGAATCTTGATTTAAGGCCTGCTGTCACATATCACAGCACACTCAAAGATACACTTAAGAAGGGTCTAGGCGTCAGCCTTTGACGACCTGCTTCTCGATTGTCCCTTCTAACCTTTATATGGAATGCAATACATTCTTTAATACTCTAATACTTCAGTTTACTAGATACCCAGAAGCTACCACACGTCTGTTACTTCATCCTTTCCAAGAAAAGGCTTTAAGGACTCCTAGACTATGGATTCCTTGACTCATTAACTTAAAAGCTTGCAGCCTTATACAGTACTACTAAATATCATATTATCAAAAAAAAATTTAGACCGTCTTCCTTTTTGATCACTTCTACATTACTAAAATCTGGTTCTCACATTTCTGGCTGCTAGCTACCAATATCAGGTACCGTTGTTTAACATGATGAGAATCTGGTAAAAATAAAGGGGTTGTTTCCACTACTAAGCACTACAGCAGGTCATGTGCTTCTTTTCACATTTCCCAGGGATTTTGACTATCACTCCCACCAGGGTATTCTAAATCAGTTTCCCCTGAAGAAACTATGAAATACAGCCAATAAAAAAAAGTTATATATAGAAATCCATGTGATGTGAAATAAGTTTCTCATGTGTGTGTGTAAGTGTAAATGTAAGCGTCTGTGTGGATATACTCACGTATACATGTTAACATTGATGCAAATGAAAAGTTTTATGTTTTCTTTTGCTGAGAACTTATGCTTGAGAATTCTATACTGCTTAGTATAATGCATTCTTTCATGTAAATTCTGAGATCTTATACCTGTGATGGTGATTTTGGCAATGATCCTTTAATTCCATGTGCTGCTACTAGTTATAAGATTCCATCATATGAATTGCTTTTAAGGGGCACATCAGTTTATCTGACTATGTTGTGTTGTTTTTATCCTTTTGGGTTATGAAGAAAGGGAATATAGCAAATCAGAGGGAGCACCTAATATTGCTACTTGCCAATTTTGACATAAGGAATAAGAAAACTGGAGATCCTACTGGGGTACATCATAATGCTGTGGTCTGCTTCATATTTCTTTCTGTTATTTAAGTTTTATTTCTCTGTNTTCTGGTGTCCCTGGGGACAGTCCAGTAATCGCTACAGAGAGGGTTAAATCCATCAATGATATACTCGACTGGCTTTCATCTATTTTTGGATTTCAGGTAAATTGTGTCTTGAATGTCTCCCTTCTAATTTTAGTTCATATCTACTTTTTACATGACATAGGCTGGTACGCTTACCCTCAGCGGTGTTCCTTATATAGGCTTCCACTGCACCAAATTTAAGTTGCTAAATGGACTTTGTAATCTGGGTTTTTGGATCTCCCTTGATGGAGACACAGCTTGTATCACTGGGCCACAACTTCCTCTATTAATGATATTTATTTAGAGAGGGCAAATAGGGAGATTGTTGGCTGGAGAAAAAGAGCAGTCTGCTTGTCTTATTGATCCTCTTATAGGAGTATTTGATGTAGACCAAAGTAGTGAAGCAAAATGAATCTTGATTTAAGGCCTGCTGTCACATATCACAGCACACTCAAAGATACACTTAAGAAGGGTCTAGGTGTCAGCCTTTGACGACCTGCTTCTCAATTGTCCCTTCTAACCTTTATATGGAATGCAATACATTCTTTAATACTCTAATACTTCAGTTTACTAGATACCCAGAAGGTACCACACGTCCGTTACTACATCCTTCCCAAGAAAAGGCTTTAAGGACTCCTAGACTATGGATTCCTTGACTCATTAACTTAAAAGCTTGCAGCTTGATACAGTACTACTAAATATCATATTAATTTAGACTGTCTTCCTTTTTGATGACTTCTACATTACTAAAATTTGGTTCTCACATTTCTGGCTGCTAGCTACCAATATCAGGTACCGTTGTTTAACATGATGAGAATCTGGTAACAATAAAGGGGTAGTTTCCACTACTAAGCACTACAGCAGGTCATGTGCTTCTTTTCACATTTCCCAGGGATTTCACTCTCACCAGGGTATTCTAAATCAGTTTCCCCTGAAGAAACTATGAAATACAGCCAATAAAAAAAATGTTATATATAGAAATCCATGTGATGTGAAAGAAGTTTCTCATGTGTGTGTGTATATATATATATATATAGTGTGTGTGTGTGTGTGTGTAAGTGTAAATGTAAGCGTCTGTGTGGATATACTCACGTATACATGTTTACATTGATGCAAATGAAAAGTTTTATGTTTTCTTTTGCTGAGAACTTATGCTTGAGAATTCTATACTGCTTGGTATAATGCGTTCTTTCATGTATATTCTGAGATCTTATACCTGTGATGGTGATTTTGGCAATGATCCTTTAATTCCATTGTGCTGCTACTAGTTATAAGATTCCATCCTATGAATCGCTTTTAAGGGGCACATCAGTTTATCTGACTATGTTGTGTTGTTTTTATCCTTTTGGGTTATGAAGAAAGGGAATATAGCAAATCAGAGGGAGCACCTAATATTGCTACTTGCCAATTTTGACATAAGGAATAAGAAAACTGGAGATCCTACTGAGGTACATCATAATGCTGTGGTCTGCTTCATATTTCTTTCTGTTATTTGAGTTTTATATCTCTGTTTGGTCATTTACTTCCATAAGTTGCATATTTATGTGATTATATATTGAGGATTGATAAGAAGCTTCTTGCAGCTGAATAGTGTCACTATACAGCAGTTGAAGGGAAAAATTTTTAAGAATTATTCTTCATGGTGTAACTATTTGCGCTGTAAATCAAATCTTAGGTAAGTGATTTTGTTGCTGTCCAGATCATAAGCCTTAAAATATTTTAGCATACCA
Organism: Betula pendula; assembly: GCA_900184695.1. NCBI lineage: Eukaryota > Viridiplantae > Streptophyta > Magnoliopsida > Fagales > Betulaceae > Betula > Betula pendula. Next base: position 17,226 of record FXXK01002394.1, on the reverse strand, counting down.
TATTTTCAACAAGCATTAGGATATTTCATTTTATGTGTGCACTTTACAGGTTTCCTCAAGGTTGTGACATACAACAGTTAGAGCTTATTTACATTGGACTTTATCTTCTGATATGGGGTGAAGCTTCAAATGTCCGATTCATGCCTGAATGCCTTTGCTATATTTTCCATAATGTATGTTTCTTGTAAAATCATTCCAGTACACTCAATACGGAGAATTTCTTATTTTGAGATGGTGCTAGTTTCTTTAGTTACTGTTATGCTAACCTATGGTTTCTTTAATTTCATTAGCAAACTTCCATTCAACTATATATCAAGATTTGTTTCCCACATCATTATCATGAATCCTTAGATTATTCTTTATTTATTAAGAGACCTATCATTGTTGTTGCCATTGCTTATCTCTACATCAATGATTTTTTTTTTTAATATTTCATTTATCCTTCCTTTTCTCAGAAAGGAATATTTAAGCAGAAAATCATAATGCATAGATTTATGCATTAAATTAATAAGAGATTGACATCAAACATATTCTCTGATGCTTAATCTGTTGCAAGAGTGTTTTAGGTTCAGCACCAAAACACCATGAAGATAGTTTTTGTGGTTAATTGAAGGTAGATGGTTTGGATACTATGAAAGGTAAGTAAAGATTAGGTTTTCGGTTGTATTTTGGGACTGGACTCCTTGTTGGAGGCTAAAACACAGCATGTAGAAAGTAATGAGAGAGATAACAGAAGAAAGAATGGAACCTGGTTTTGCACTGGGTCTGTGCATCCAATAGGAAATGCATCACACATCAAGCAATAGAAAAAAGTTGGTAAGAAAAGGTTTCAAATCTAAATAAGAATTTCTAAGAAAAGGAAAAGGTTTCCAATCTGAACAAGGGCTAACAGGTTATTTGGAAGATTCAGAGTATGGCTATATTAGGTCATTACTCAACTGAGTCCCACACTAGGCATGTATTAGGTGGCTATATATGCATCGGTATGGGGAGCCCCAATTGTGACTAATCCTCTTAAGAATCACATAGCAGTAGTTAGTGAGTCTCCGAGTCGTGATAAATGGTATCAAAGTCAACTTGATAGTGCTATGTAGTTTAAGGATATTGTAGAGTATGAATGTTTCCTGACAAGGATGCCGGAGATTTTAAGTGGAGAGATTGTGGTATCCCGGCAGGATTGGTATTTCGTATTTGTTGCATGGAGCATGTACTATGTTGATTTAGGCTACATAATGGAGTATTTGGAGCACCCATTGTGATTAGTCTTTTTCTTTTTTTTTTTGGGTGGGGGGTGCGGATTTGATTAGCATTTCTCTCGGTTGTGTGAAAGAGAGAGAGAGGAGAGAGAGTGCAAAAGATAAATTGTGATGAGCATAACCTATTTATTCAAATTCAAAGTCAAATGAAATTTAGCATAATATCATAAATCATGGGAGTTATGGACCCTACAATTAGATGAAGTTATGCCAGAAATAGAGCCCCAAATTATTTTTCTTTTGACTTGGTTGGATATTGTAAATAGCATCATAATTTTACTTACAGTTTTCCAACCAATTTATCTTAATCAACTGTATACTTAGGAGTGCAGAATAACTTCACTCCTTTTCTTTTTTAAATACTGATTCCTTATTATCTTCGGGGTTAATCAAGAGTTACTTGACTATTGCACTCTCTTATCTTCAAAATATAGTGTACTTTATGGAGTCTAAAGTAATTATTTTTTGAACTGTGACCTAATTGTGCTTGTGCTTGATGTATGATATTCTTCAAAAACTTTTCATATCTGAAAATAACCCTTGTTTCTTAATTGTGTAAGATGGCCAATGAGGTCTATGGGATTTTATATTGCAATACCCATCCTATTAGTGGAGCTACATATCAATCAGCAGCACTTGATGAAGAAAATTTTTTGAGGGAAGTTATAAGCCCCATCTACCAGGTCTTGCTCAAGGTAACTACCGTAGCTCTCCCTGCATTAGTTTTTGCAACATATATACAAGTTTTAGTCTGAATTTTGACTTCTATTTGATGCAAAAGGAAGTTAAGAGAAACAAAGGTGGCAAGGCAAGCCATTCAGGATGGAGAAATTATGATGACCTAAATGAGTACTTCTGGTATATTTCTTGAATTGTAAATTCTGCTTATTTTCCATTCAAATATTTAATGGCTGAAAAAATATCTTCCTTGTCTCTAGGTCTAACAGATGTTTTAGGCTAGGGTGGCCAATGGACACCAAAGGAGATTTTTTTAGGCATTCAGATGTACAACCTGCAAATGAGGTACTTATCTTTTTTATTTAAACTATTTTTTTTTTTTGTTGGCTTAGTTAACAACTTGTGATTAAGGTTTTTTTTTTGGTCAATGTACTAATTTTATTATTGTATTTTATGGGAGAATTATTCAATGGTTTTTGAAAACCATGGAAATCATTATTGTCCTATGAATTGGACGCTATCGTGTGAAGCATAACTTTAAACTTGCACACCCTTCCGTTCATATTTGTGTGTGTATATATGGGTTAAGTTTAAGTTACACATGGTGTAACTTTTGGTTAATGTTAAACCACCCAATATTGTTTTTTAATGCTTAAGTATTTCATCAAGCCTACTTTCAAATTATATGGTTTCCCCATACCCTTTATGTCTATTAAATATTGTAATGATAAGAGATTAAGAACCATCTCATCTATAAATCCTTGAGAATATTGGTTAGTTCTTTATGTTTTCAGAATATACTAACTGCATGAAATATATGGATTGGATAGTAAATGAAATCTGATTGATACAAAATTTGGCGTGTATGATAAACAAAATATTAGTCTAATGTGAAGAGGTTGAGGGGTGCAACGAGTAATGCTACACACACTCCTACTTCTCCAAACCCATTTCCACACTCCCTTAGGTGACTTTAAAAAATCACCATTGAATTAAAATCCAATAAAGATACATCCTAAATCCAATGGTAGTTTTAAAAGCTACTTAAGGGAGTGTGAAAATGCGTGTGGAGAAGTGGGAGTGTGAGTAACATTAATCAGTGCAACTTAAGCCTATATATCTATTGTTGAACTTTTTATTTTTTATTTTTTTGCAGAGAGCTAATCAAGCTGCTCCTGGAAAGAGGAAGCCTAAAACAAATTTTGTAGAAGTCCGTACATTTTGGCACCTTTACAGAAGTTTTGATCGAATGTGGATATTTTTTATATTGGCTTTCCAGGTAGCCTTAATATTTGAAAATGAATTCTTACTTTTTGACCTTTCTCTGAGGGGAATTTACTTCATCTACATAAAATCTGGTTTTCAGGCAATGGTAATTATTGCATGGAGTCCTTCTGGATCTCTTGCTGCTTTTTTTGATGCAGACGTCTTCAGAAGTGTTTTGAGCATCTTCATTACTTCTGCTTTTCTTAATCTTCTGCAAGGTACTGGCGTTATCTTGGTATTTGAAGTTTTTTCTCCATGCCACCATTGTTTTGGTGGGAATTTGTATCTTATTCGCGAAATGAAAGACAGTTTTTATATTGTGTGCCTGTTAGAAACTGCTCTATTGGTTTTCAGTGCAGCAGTAAGAAGGAAGCATTTATATTCTGTTTTAACGGCATTATGTGTGGTTGAATGGCTTTTTTTTGTGATGCTCCCTTATTTTCTATATCATCTCTGCAGCTACCCTGGATATAATTCTTAGTTTGAATGCCTGGAAGAGTTTGAAATTCAGCCAAATACTACGGTACCTTCTGAAGTTTGCAGCAGCAGCTGCGTGGGCTGTGGTTCTGCCCATTGGTTATTCCAGTTCTGTGCAGAACCCTACAGGATTGGTGAAATTCTTCAGTAGCTGGGCTAGGGATTGGAGGAACCAGTCATTTTATAATTATGCTGTTGCACTTTATTTGATGCCCAATATACTTGCTGCTATAATGTTTTTACTTCCACCTTTACGGAGGCACATGGAGCGATCAAACTGGCGGATTATCACTCTTCTTATGTGGTGGGCTCAGGCAAGCATGTCTGAGATTTGTTTCTTTACCTTATTTGTCTGGTTCTTCTTGTTGTACATCTCTCTCTCTCTTCTTTTTGTCTTTTTAATCTTTCTTTTCTATTAAATTTGACTGTTTTCACCTGTTGTTACCATCTTGCAGCCAAAACTTTATGTAGGAAGAGGCATGCATGAGGACATGTTCTCACTGCTTAAGTAAGGAAAAGGAAGCTTTTTATTGGGCTTTGCTTTCTTTTCTGTTTTTCCTTTTTTTTCGCCCTCATAATTTTTGGAGAAAGGGCTCTAGAAAGTGGGATGGGGGCTGTGGGGGTTAGTTTAGAGGAAGTTTTCTATCCCATTTTTGTGTTATTCTTCCTTTAAGATCTGGTGTATTATTTCTGTTATGATTTGGAGGTGGCTTTTTTCAATTAACAGAGTTACATTTTCCTTGCTTAGGTATACATTGTTTTGGAGTATGCTGATAGTCAGCAAGCTAGCATTCAGCTACTATGTGGAGGTGAATATTCCTGAAATATATATTGCTTGATTCCAGTGTCCTTACGAATTCTATTTGTTTTTAATCCAAGTTCAGAAGCGTTAGATGCACACAACACATTTATGGATTCATCCCTTCATGTATAATACACACACTCGCACATACAAAACAAAAGTTTATCTATGTATACGTGTGTGTATGTGTAAACATAGGCCGTATGCATAACCTTAGTGGTATTCATGGATTCTAGACAAGTTGGCTGAATGTTTTGATAAATAAAAATTTTATTGACAAGAAAACTAGCACAACCCTCGTACACGAAATGTATACAAGAGATACAACCGCGCTAAAGTAGTCTAAAATCTAAAAAGATAACAAGGTCTAGAAGATTCGAGGAGAAAGATGGAACAAATACTACAGCCCAATCTAGGGATCTCAGAAAAGTAGATTTTAAAAAGAGCACAAAGGTCTCACAATCTTCAAAGTTGTGACGGTTTCTTTCTCTTCAAATGTTCCACATTAAGAATGAAGAAATAACTTTCTAGATAGCTTCTTTGGAATGTCCACGCCCTTGATTCTTCCAACGTTGTAGCAGCTCTAGGATGTTTCTAGGTATAGTTCGTGAAATTCTAAACAAGTTGAGAACCATGTATCAAAGATCACTAGTGTACTTATAATGGATGAAAAGGTGATTCATGGTCTTCTTATTCTTTTGCATATACAACTCCAATTAACTAGAGTGAAATCACACTTTCTAAGATTGTCGACTATGAGAATTCTACCCAAAGCCATCTTCCAAATAAAGAAAGCTATACGGGGCGAATCTTTGACCATCCAAATACCTTCCAAGGAAAAGGGAAAGGCTTTCCTGCCTTTAGAATTTTATAATAGTTCTTCACTTCAAAGCCATGACTACTAGCCGGAGACCACAACATTTTATCCGCCTCCCCAGGATGAGTTCTCGAGGAGTATAACAGATAGAGGAGAGAGTCTAAAGATTCCAGCTCCCAATCCTGAATTGCCCTCATGAAACTCGGATTCTAATGGAAAGAATTACCCGAGAAAACCAAGTAATCCCACACCATGGCATCTTTGTCATGAGCTATTGGATAAAGAGAATGATAACAAGGGGATGCTGATGCAGGTGGCAATTGGTAAAGAGAATGATATATGTATTCTGGCATTTAGTTGCTGATGTCATGTCTAACATTTGCGTGAAGAAATGCATTGGTATGATATTAGGTCATTGTTCTTTGCCAGTTGATGATCAGTTGCCCTGTTGTTTTGTGGATTTCAAATTGGATTTGTTGCTTTTAATTAAAATGCAGACTGCAAAGCCTCAAGAAGAGAAAATTTAAAATACTAAATTAAAGTTGTGGATTTATATTCAATGTGGTGCCAATTTGGGTCTTCTCTAGTTTTTAGCTAGTTACCATGGATATTCGTTAAATTATAACGGTTTGTGATACTTTGGTAATTTCAAAAATTTATTGATATGAGGTTTAGTGGTCCATGGGTCTTAATTTGATTTTACTTATAGCCATTGAGCTTTTGCTTAAATGGCTTCTAGTTTCCCCATAAGTACAAGGTTGGGGCTAAGGTTGGCGTATTTAAGACCTATATACATGTTTAATGTGCCAATCTAAAGGAAAACATTGGTTTTAGTTTTGTTATCTCGCCTTTTTATTTGAGCATTAGTGATTGTTAGTTAAATTTCTCGAGGAAAATTTGATTTTTAGGTGCATTTGTTTCGATGTAAAATGTTTTTTTGATAGAAAATATGTAAAACTTAAAACATTTTCAACGAAAACTACTGATTTTCTAGTGTTTTGTTAACACTTCGAAAATGATCCTGAAAACATCTTCTGACATTTATTTCACACTAAAAATCATTAATATTTTATATAACCTTAGGTAATTAATAATTTTATTCACGATAAAATATAATAAAAACTAAAAAATCAATTTAATAACCTAATGAATTGATTTTTTTTAATGAAGAAAATAGTAAGATTTGAAAATTTTGGTTGCTTGCTATATATATATATGTATGTATTACAAAAACATGTTTAAGCCTATATATGTATGCATGTATGTATGTATATACATACTTACATATATGTGCATGTTGAAGATGGAAATATTCTCTCCCTAATTTATCTCTTAATTTGATTTGATTATGTTTTTATTCTGATTTTATTTTTATTTGATTTGATTGTAATATTTCATTATTTCTTTACATATTAGGTTTTTTTTTTATAAGTAAGAGAAATATTATTAAAAGCGCAAACGCGCAGTCCTGGTACACTGGAAGTATACAAAAGGACCACCTAAGTAGGAGAAGAAAAAAGAACAAGAAATTCCGAATAGCTAATCGCTAAGGGAGCTAAATAAGCAACAGTCCAAAAGAAAAGAGAATGAAAAAAGAAAGACTTGAGCTATTCAAGCTTCCTTTCTTGATCCTCAAAGGATCTATCATTTCGCTCCCTCCAAAGGCATCACATGAGGCAATGAGGCACATCTTCCACACAACAGCACTCTGGGAGCGACCCCCGGTCCACCAGCAATCGAACTACTCAACCACCCGAAGATGCATAACCCAAGAAACTCGAAGCGATTGAAGTGTCCTATAAAGCACAGGCTGTCTCACAATGAAGAAGAAGATGATTCACAGATTCCCCATCCCTTTTGCACATACAACATCTATTAATAACGATGACATGTCTCTTTTTAAGTTGTCTAGGGTAAGAATCTTTTCAAGAGTCGCAGACCAAGCAAAGAAAGCCACTTTCACAGGTGCCTTGGTCTTCTAAATACTCTTCCACGGAAAAGGTTGAACACCATTGCGCGCTAGAACACTGTAGAAAGATCTAACATCAAACTTCCCCTTGCACGAGGGGATCCACTAGAGCCTATCAACCCCTTCCCTTCTCTCACTTGGAGAATATAAAAGAGTGAAAAAGAAGTCAACGGTGTCCAACTTCCAATCATGAGCCGCGCGAACAAAGCTAATCTCTCATTGAAGGGAGCCACTAGAGAAGTCCATATGATCTGCAACAAACGCATCCTTTCTCACGAGCAAGGCCAAATAAGACTGGGAAGGCTTCTTTGAGCGACAACTCACCACACCACAAATCAATCCAGAATTTGATTCTGGACCTGTCGCCCAACTCAAATCTGGCATGTCTACAGAACATACTCCACCCTCGCCTAATATTCTTCTACAACCCCACCCTGTGCGGCCTAGTTGGGAGCAAGAGAGCACCCCCCCCCCCCCCCGCGCCACACACACACACACACACAACCAAATTTAGCATCCACAACTAATCTCCACCATGTCTCTCTCTCATGCACATAACGTCATAACCACTTTCCTAGAAGGGCCCTATTAAAGGTTTTCAAATTTCGGATCCCCAAATCTCCCTCGGAGATAGCAGAGCACACCATAGACCAGTTAACCAAGTGAAATTTGAACTCATCACCTAACCCACCCCACAAAAAGTCACAATAAAGCTTCTCGATACGGTTGGCCACACTAGTAGGAATGAGGAACAAGGATAAGAAGTACGTGGGCAAATTGGAGAGAGTGCTTTTTATGAGGGTAATCCTGCCGCCCTTAGATAGATACATCCGTTTCCAGCCAGCCAGTCGTTGCTTAATCTTCTCAACAACCCCATTCCAAATAGACTTTAGCCTTATAACAAGCCCCTAGAGGAAGACCAAGATACTTCAAAGGCAAAGAGGAGACCCTGCAACCCAGAATGTCAGCCAGACCTTTCACATTATCAACATTGCCCACTAGAGACGGCTTCAAAACATAAGAATAAGACACGGAGATAGCGAAGGTAATCAGGGTTGGCCCCACAGAAGAACAAGGTATCATCTGCAAATAGCAAGTGAGAAATATACACCGCTTTTGAGGGCCTAAAACCCACAGAAAAACCTTAGAGAAGACCCCTGTCGATAGTAATAGTGAGCATTTTACTAAGCGCCTCCATAACAATAACAAACAGGAGAGGAGATAGAGGGTTGCCCTGCCTCAAACCCCGAGAGCTACTGAAGAAATCAGTCGGAGTACCATTCACCAAAACAAAGAAGCGCGCCAAAGAGATGCAATGAGTAATCCAAGAAATCCATTTATCTCCAAAGCTGCACCTCCTCAACATGTACAAAAGAAACCCCCAGTTCACATGATCATAGGCTTTCTCGATATCTAGCTTGCAAATCACCCTAGGAATACCAGACTTGATGCGACTGTACACATATTCATTAGCTAGAAGGACTGAGTCAAGGATTTGCCTACCTTTCACAAAGGCATGTTGAGGATTCGAAATCACCTTGTCCACAACCCTTTTTAACCTGTTTGCAAGGACTTTGGCGATGATCTTGTAGACTTCACTCACAAGACTGATGGGCCGAAAATCCTTAATATCAACAGCCCCAGACTTCTTAGGGATTAAGGCAATAAATGTGGCTTTGAGGCTTTTAGCAAACTTATTATGAGTATGAAAATCTTGGAAGACCCCCATAATGTCAGATTTGATCACATCCCAGCAGTCTTGGAAGAAAGTCATGGAAAACCCATCTGGACCAGGAGCCTTATCTATGTTCATGCCCTTTACCACCTTCAAAACCTCCCTTTCCTCAAAGGGGAGCTCTAAGGAATAAGTCTATGCCGCATCTATGGAGTCGAAATCCAGGTCATCAAACCTAGGCCGCCAACTGTAAGGTTTTGAGAATAACTTCTCATAGAATTGAACCACAGAATGCTTGATGGTAGCTTGGTCCAAGGAAATTGAGCCATTAACCGAAAGAGACTCTATGAAGTTATATCTCTTATTCGAATTGGCCACCCAATGAAAGAATTTGGTGCATCTATCCCCCTCCTTAAGCCAAAGGGCTCTAGACTTTTGCCTCCAACTAATCTCCTCCTGAAGCGTAACATGCTCTAGCTCACATATAACAGTGCTTTTCCAAATCTTTCTCTTCAACAACTAACCCACGACCCTCCTCCAAACAATCAAGAGAATTCAACTCTTCCAACAACGCTTTTTTACGATGCTCCACATTACCAAAAACCTGCTCATTCCACCTCTTTAAATCAACCTTCAAAGCCTTAAGCTTCTGAGAGAGAACGAAGCTAGGCTCGCCTTGGAAAGAATAAGACGACCACCAAAGCCTCACCTTATCCACGAACCCATCAGCCTTTAACCACATATTCTCGAACTTGAACGGTCTAACGCCTGCTTTGATATCGCCACAATTAAGTAGGATAGGTAAGTGGATCAGAGCACAGTCTTAGGCAGCCTTTTCTGAAAAAGCTCGGGTACTTGGCTTTCCCAATCTGGAGAAAACCAGAAATCTATCAATACGGGACCAAGAGGAATATTAGACCACGTGATCGTCCCCCCGACAAGAGGAAGATCCATAAGGCCTTGCTCCGAAATAAAGTCCGAGAACTCCATCATAGCTGGGCAAAAACGAGCTTCCCTTGATCTTTCATTCGGAACCGGGTGACATTGAAATCGCCCCCAATACACCAAGGTAGCTCCCACCAAGACATAAGACTAGCTAGCTCCTCCCAAAGAAGTCTTCTAGAATTGATCTTATGAGGCCATAAACACCTGGCGAAAGCCCAAGAGTAACTATCAGGCCACATTCCTGAAAGAGCAGGCCATGAGAAACTCCCCACGTACATCTCAGTCTTCTCCACAACTCTCCTATCCCACATTAGCAAGATACCACTAGCAGTCCCCCTAGAAGCAAGATAACATCAATCAACATAGGGGCAGCCCCCAAGCTTCTCACAAAACTACTCGAATAAAAGCCATTTTGGTCTCTTCTAGGCAAATAATGTCTGCCTTCCACTTTCTAAAAGATATATTTGACTTTCAAACGCTTATCAAACCCATTCAACCCTCGCACATTCCACGAAATCAGAGAAGGCTTCATAAAAACCTCTATGATCCCTCACCTTGTTCTGCCCACGAGACGAGCTACCACTTTGCACATCATATTTAATAGAACTAAACAAAATATTCAATTCCCTCATCCCTTTCTTGTCTGTGCGCGAGCTAGAAGCCGTGCCCTTCTCGGAGTTGCTTGCAACGATATCTTCAAACAGAGTCGATAGCCAAACTTGGGTTTCTTCTTAGGAGGGCTGTCGGCACGCACCTTCCTGAAGCCTGCTGAAGAGGGCTTGTGTGCTGGACCAAAAGCCCACACGAGGAGAGCTTGGACCCGTGTCCAACCAGGCCAAACAGCGTTCCACATCCCCCATAATACGAAGCAACGTGTCTCTAAGGAGAGAGCTTAGAGTATCCTCAAAAGGCCACCACCTTTTTCAGAAGACGAAGCGTCAAGAAGCCCCTTTGTCTTCTTCCACTGGAAAAGCGGCTCCAGCAATCGCATTGTCAGACTGCCTACATTCCACACGCCACCAGCATCTTCAGCTTCAGCACCTTCACCGGCTCTGCTCTTTTCAGTACCTTCATGGCGGGTTTAGTTGGCAACGTCAATGTCTCGAGCGTATTAGCAGAATTCATCATAGTCTCTACGAAAGATCTCCGCCTCGGAGGTTCTGGGAGCTTCGTCGGAACTGGAGGCTCAATCTGCATGGGACCGTGCTTCTTCTTTGACTGTAACTTCTCCCCGCCAGTATTATTCTTCATATAATTCACCACCGAGAGTAGCTCCGAACGAAAAACTTCCCAACATTCTCCTTTTCTCCCTTCCGGCACTAAAATAACACCTCTGCGTCTCCCACCACCATAGTCCTCGACAGTCAGATAACGCCCATGTTTATTAGCACAATGTTGGGCAAAAACTCCTAGGAAGCCAGCATGCGATTTTCTTCAGGAATCCTTCCCTAGCTCACAAAATCCTTAGGTCTCTTCTATTTTAACCAATGTTACCGATGGAATATAATTAAGGAATTAAGAATATTTTCTCTTCTTTTACTTTTCTACAGTACATATGTAACACATTTATTTATATACATGTATGTATGTGCATATGTATATATGAGAAGAAGAATTTTTGGAATGGATGTCTTATAAGAAAAAATGAGCTCTACGGAATTTTATTTTATTTTTTTTTTTATTTTTTTATTTTTTTTTATGAAAAAGCATAAGCATGTTAGTGTTAACATGAGGGGCATAAAATGACTCTCGAGGCATAAGTTACCTTAAATGCCTTATTTTTTGTTGACTTCGGGAATCATTTCCATTGACTAATATTTTTTTGTTTGCACCAAACAATGAAAAATTCAAAAAACATTTTTGGGAAAAACTTCTACATCGAAACAAATGGGGCCTAATCTTGTTAAAATTATGAGTATCTAGTAGACTATTAGATTTATTAAAAAACTTTTCCAATCCAGTCAATAGAAACTTTTGGAGAAATTCTTCCTGCAACTTTCCTCTTTTAAGGACTATATAATTCATTTCTAACCCTTGGTGTAAGGCCGAAGGGATCAAGTTATGCGGCATAGAATTTTCTTCTTCATTTCTTCTCCTTTCCTTTTTGTTTAAGCTTTTGTAGCATTGTAGTTACTTTTAACCCATGAAGTAACCTTGTATGACCTTTACCCTTATTCTATCCTGGAGAATATCAAGGACATACTTTCGTTGTGAGATGAAAATTTCATATCTCAATCTTGCTACTTCAATGCCTAGAAAGTATTTCAAACTTCCTAGGTCTTTTGTTTTTGATAAGTAAGATCAATTATAATATAAAAAAACGTAAGGCGCCCCTACGTACACAGGGAGTATACACAAGGACCACCAACAAAGAAAAAGAAAAAATCCCAACAAAAGAAAAACCCAAAACACCCGCAAAAGAAACCCAACCACTACAAAGCAACCCTAAACCCGCATACACGTCTTATTTTTTTCCCGGCTAGACCCAATGCTTCCAACATCAAAATTGAGAGAGCATTCCAAATTTTTCAGCTCCCTCCACCCCTTCGGTTTCAAAACAGAACCCCCGTCCACTCGATGCTGACCCTCTTCAATTTCACTCATCAGATCCAAAAACCTTTTCTTATTGTCCCCAAAAGACATCCCTAGAGCTTGAGCGATCTCCAACGAACTAACCACTACCTTAGAGTATCCATTAATCAAATCACTCTTCTCTGAAGAGGGTCGGAGAAAGCCCCTCTTAAGGAGACCCCTTGCCGGAGGAGATTGAGCAGAGGGCTTGACATTTGGAGAACCATCTGTGGAAGCCCGAGAAGAGCCCTCCATCTTGGACCCCGCCAAGCCAACGGGCTCAAACGCCGCAAACAACCCAGATAACCCACCAGAGACTGAAGACTGACTACCTACCAACGAGACAGCGGCAGGCTCGACTCTGATCAACTCACCCGCAAGCTGACCCAAATCCAACTTTGAAGCCCTCTGGACCTTGTGCTTGTGATTGTAGAAGTACAAGGGCTCAGACGACTTCTGGGCAATTACTACCGCCGAAGGGTTGCACGGCCTCACAGAAAGACCATCGCCAGCTAGAGAAATAGTCCCCTCGTACCTGAAACGACCGTTCTTCACTGTCAGCTCTGTCGCCTCCGGAGAAACGAGAGCAGGAGAACCCACAGCATCCATCGGCGTGCTTTGGTCAAGCGGCAGGAAGAAAGACTGGTCACCGGCATCCACTGACCTCACCGGAGAAGACTGACCAACTCCAGCATCCATCGGCGTGTTCTGGTCAAGCGGCATTTTTGTTAATTCATTAGCTAGCATTTTTCACTTGTCGCATTTCTTCATCATCATTTCCTGTCAGCACTATATCATCAACGTACACAATAAGTGCAGTCGACTTCCTTTATGATGTTTGATTAATAAACTATGATCTGCTCGACTCTGCTTATAGCCATATTTTTGCATATTTCGGGAGAACCTCTCAAACCAAACTCTAGGAGATTGCTTCGGTCCATATAAATCCTTTTTCAATTTACACACTATACCATTAGCCATTGGCGAATTAAGCCCAAGTGGTACCTCTATGTATACCTCTTCTTCAATCTCCGTGGAGAAATGCTTTTTTTACATCAAGTTGCTGAAGTGGCCAACCAAAATTTGCTACCAAAGAAAGTAGTTCTTGGATTGAGTTCATCTTTGTTACCGAAGCAAACGTCTCCTTATAATCTATCCCATAGGTAGTGTAAAACCTTTTGCAACCAAACTAGCCATATGTCCTTCCACACAACCATCAACCTTATTCTTTACTGTAAACACCCATTTGCATCCAACAGCACTTTTTCCATTAGGCAGTTCGATTAGTTCCCATGATCATTTTTTGTGAAGAGCTTTCATCTGATCTTGCTTCCATCTGAACAACCTGCCGTTTGGCCTTGTGCTACACGACCTGTCGTTAGGCCCTGTGTTGCATGACATGTTGTTCTTCCCTTGGCCATTAAATGACTTGCCATTTAGTCTTTTTGACAGCCGCCGCCTGCAGCCACCAAAACCATCATTTTCGCCAATCAGAAATTCAAGATCTCTCCAGAAATCAACTCAAAACACACCGCCTACTCAAACCTCACCCATTTGAACCACAACCGTGGAACGATAAGTGCAAATAGGGATAAAAAATTCCAAAATACCGAATGGTGCCGCTACCCTTTCTGATTATCTATTTAAGATCTAACTGACAAAGATTATTGGGGATCTACCATGGTCTTCGACAGCCAAAGATGCAACATTCATACGGCTGTGAACACAACCGAACTCTTCCCTTATGTTGGCTGGCATCTGTACAATTTGACGTTTTACCATTTTTTTTTTATTCTTTCTCTGATTTTCCTAGAATCGTTACCTCTGATAGCAAGTTGAAGAAATTAGAAAAGAATGGAAAAGAGAGAAAAGAGGAAAGAAAAAAAAGAAAGAGATACTTTCAAGAAGAGAGGACCCAAACAAATTAGGGTTCCTCATACATCAGTGTAATATTTATTTTAAGCTTAAAGAGGATAATTACATAAATACCCTTAACAACAAAAAAATAATACATCTCATCAACACTGACGACATAATGAATTGTGGACATTATTGAACTATTTTGACAGGGTGTCATGGATCAATTATATTCAAACTACAAAGGATATCATATACTACTAACTTAAGGACTTGTGAGAGAGCATGCAATAAATTTATTGGGGATGATGGGGTTGAAGCCCATAATTAGAATAAAAATTAAGCTAGTTTACATAATTTGTCATCATTTGCATCAGAAACAAATAATACTATTTTTCTAACTTTTCTGAATTTGTGAATTTTTGTTCTTCTTTTAGCCTTTAATAGGGACTCTCTCTGTATACATCATGTGTACTAGGGTTGCGCTCCTCTGCGCTTTTCAATGAAATGAATACTTATAAAAAAAAAAAAACAGATAATACTATCATTTGCAAACTAGGGGCAAGATATACAGACAACATAAAATGACTTCCAGTCCTAAGGATTATTGAGAGAGCAAGTGTTATGTCTATTGAGAAAGACAGGACTCGGCATATGATGTTCTCATATGCAAATAGGAATAGAGTTTGCCTTTCCAAAAATTTTTCTGTTTCTTTCTTTCTTTTATCTGACACTCAAAAAGCTATTGCTATCATGGGCAAATCAGGTATAATTTCTCAACTCCACTAGCCTCAACTCAGTCTGTAGGCCTCTGTGATTTATATAATTTTTTTCATTTTGAATTTTTTCGGCTGCCATTTTCTTCAAATAGGGATCTACTGCTGTACACACAAAGAATAAAATAAAATGGTAATGTTTTTGCAATTGGTTACCGTTTAATAGTTAACATAGACTGGAAATGTGTGGTTTCTGGAAATTCATATAGAACCTATACCAATGAGTAAGTCCTTTGTTTTTCCTTTTTATTTATTTATTTATTAATGTTCATGAGAAGATTCTAAAGCTTGATTCCTCTTGGATTTGTTTTAAATAAGAAATAAGAGAAGTTATATATGTACATGTAAGAAAGCAGATGGTTTGACTTCCTTTACTTCCTATTGACAACTGGATGCTGAAATGCTGAATTTATGCAGCTACTACTATAAGAATCAATGATTAATTATCAGATTCTCTGTTGTGTATTGCTAGATTATTTTATTCTTTAATGCTGTTTTGTTTTGTGGAAACTATTTGTTTCTTTGAGAATGTGTGAAACTCAGGTTTTTAACCTCTATTTATATGCTCTGTTAATAGATACTGCCACTAGTTGGGCCAACAAAGTTGATTATGGAGATTCCTATCGATAACTATCAGTGGCATGAGTTCTTTCCAAATGGTAATATAATACATTCTGATTGCACTTCTTATTTCTTTTTATTTGCGGTTGTAGCCTGTACTAAATTGTGATTGGAAACTGCTGTTAGTAACACATATATTGCGTGTTATTGCGATATGGGCTCCAATTGTCTACTAGAATTGATCTCCCAGAACAAAATCTTCACAAATTTAAGTCATTATGCCGTATTTTGCATTCTTTATTCTATAATGGTGTATATGCCCTTAAGCTATGTTTTGTTCGTATATAGGTCTATTTTATGGACACACAAATATGGTATGCCATATTTTCTACTCTATTTGGTGGAATTCGTGGAGCCTTCAGTCATTTGGGTGAGGTTAGTGGCAGAATTTTGCACAAACTGTTGGGGAAGTGATAGTTAGCAGTATTTGACAGTAATGGTCCTGTAAAAACGGTCGATATATGATTCTTTGTTGGGGTGGGGTGGGAGATGAAATTTTCTTTATGGTTTGTTTTTGATACCTCGGATTAGATTAGATTAGATTGGAATGTAAAGATGTTGTATGAGCATATGAAAAGTCCTATATTGGTTGTGTACTAGGTTGACTTATAAGTGACTTTAGGGAGTTCTAATTGAGATTGATGTTTTGGGATATAGCACAGATGTCGCTACCAATTCCCTAAGTTGTGATATTGTTGGTTTAAAATTTTACTTTTGTTGGTAATAATGGTTCTCTTCTTGATGATTTCTTTATCCACTGGGACGCTTGTTAGATACGGACACTCGGGATGTTACGGTCCAGATTTGAAGCTGTACCTGCGGCTTTCAGTCGTCGGCTTGTGCCATCAGAAAGCAAGGACACCAAAAGGAAAGACTTGGTAATTTCACCTTTAATCAATCCTGTAATGTTTGAACAGTGCTCTTTAGCGTTTGAAATTCATACTGAATTTGGTTAGAAAAAAAAACATTTGTTTTTCGTACCAAATGAAGGCAACTTTCATACCACATACTTGATCAGGAAATTTGTATTGGTGTTCTTATCAAGTTTTGCATGCTTGACCTGGATCTTTACATCTTTGTTGTCCTTGGCTATATCATAACTTAACATCGGCAGGATGAGACGCTTGAACGGAAAAACATTGCCAATTTTTCCCAGGTGTGGAATGAGTTCATACATTCTATGCGAATGGAAGACCTGATCAGCGATAGGTTCTGACAGTTACTTTCCCATGAAGTCATTTTATATCTGATGCATCATTTTTATATCTCTTAACTATTTCATTTGAATTGTGATCATCCAGGGACAGAGACCTGTTGCTTGTTCCATATTCTTCGAGTGATGTCTCCGTTGTCCAGTGGCCTCCTTTTCTGCTTGCTAGTAAGGTATATTCATTCCATGGTTTGTTGTGTTATGTTTAATACTGAACACAAGTTTTGTTTTTTACGCACTTTTTTTCTCACTTAGTAGATTCCTATAGCCCTAGACATGGCAAAGGATTTTAAAGGGAAGGAAGAC
>FXXK01002392.1:0-18145 GCA_900184695.1 Betula pendula | reverse complement strand
TATCCTCATTTCATAGCCTTAGAAAAAAATAAAATAGGGATCGAACAAATTTAAACCTATTTTTTTAAAATAAGAAAACGAATGCCATAGACGCTTAGCACTACTCCACCAAATATACTCTAAGGACCTTGACTAATGTCTACTCTAGCCGATCCTCTCTTGCATCTATGTCCTTTGTAAAGTTACATTTTACGGGTGAAAATGTGATTTCACATCCCAATAAAAATCTCTATTGTTGAATGGAAAGAGTAATAACATTATAAATTATCATAATAGCTTGCCATAAGAAAACTTTCACTTTTGTTTGAAATGCTAAAATAGAATTCTCCTTCACGTATAATAGAGCCTAAAATATTATAAAATAAAAACTTTATTTTCTTTTCTGACGTGCATTATGTTAAAGCATTTTCAAAATTACTAATTATATATATTTATTTTGGGGCTTTGAAATGTTTTAAATTGAAGGTATTAAAGAGCATTAAATAAAAAAAGTCTCATTTGAGGAAGGAATGGTCATGATCATTCGATTTGATGATTTGATCTAGACTATTTTTATGGTAGATTCAATTGTTGGATTTATTGGATTGTTAGTGAAGCTAATTGTAAGATAAGATTAAGCTTGATTTAACGGTTGAGATTAATCTAACAGCAATAATGAAGTATTTGGAATAACAATATTATAGTTATTGATAGAAGTTTATTACTGTTATAAAAAAAAATTATTTACTGATATTAAATAACTGATAGATAATAACTGTTGTATTAATAAAACTGCTGCAATTATCAAAGATCTTATCTTATCCCAGTTTTCTCCTGCAGAAGAAAAAACTATTTCTTCATCTTCTTCTTTGATATATCTTACGTATGTTAAAATTTTGTGTATGTGTCTTTTGCAAAAACAAAAAAATCTGAGAGTATTCAATTTTAGTTGTGTTTTGCACAAATACAACTAAAATTTTATGGGCAAAACGCAAGAATAAAAAGTATTACATCGTCGTTTTCCTTAAGAAATTATTTGTCCTAACCAAAAAAAATATGTAAATAAATTACAAGTAAATGTTTCTCTAGAATACAATGAAACCCAAAAATCTCTATTATTTTTATTTACGTTTTGCATGAACGAAAATTGAATTTATTTGGAAGTCAAAAGTGCCATGAAATTCACTTCTAAATAGCAGCCAGCTTTGTAGAATAAAAAGCATGACTACTTTTTTATTTTTTAATTAAAAATAAAAAATAAAAAAGCATGACTACTTACGAGAAAAGTTGAAAAGAGGCATGCAACGACTGCCGCGTGATTACAATCTTAAATTGGTAATATGGGAATCGTCGTGACATGGTTTATGTGTCATTTCTAATTAACGTGTCTTTCTTTAAAATATAATTTCACTTCCATATAATTTGAGAATGCCTACAAAATGAAAGATAATTTATTAAAGACAAAACAAAAAAAAAAAAAAAACAACCATAAGATGCACATCGATCTTCTTTGCCAATCAACATCACCAATATTTTTACTTAATAAAATAAAATAAAATAAGATGCACCTCGTGGGAAAACAAGTCACGCCTACAAAAGTCTTCTTGTTGACTTCTCACAATATAATGCCGATGAAAGGCCTTACATTAGCCTAAACAAAAAGAACATCAAGAATCCAAACATGTTGCCCGCAACCATGAACGGGATCATGACTAAGAAACTGAGAAATGGAAGTAGTACACTGACAGGGATATTCGCAAATATGGGATCTAACATAGCCACCTTCATGTTTGTGCGGGCGATCATTAGCCAATATTGTCCTCATGTGCTTAGTCGCTTCTTTGAAAAATACACGCAGAGACTTGTGGGCTATTTCTATCCCTACATTCGGATTTCTTTCCACGAGTTCAGAGGAGATAGGCTCAGGCGTAGCGAAGCCTATGCAGCTGTTGAGGCATATCTTAGCGCCCACTCTACCAAGAGCGCTAAAAGGCTCAAAGCTGAGATGGGCAAAGATAGTAGCAGCCCGGCGTTGAGTATTGACGAGGATGAGAGAGTGACTGATGAGTTCCAAGGCGCTAAAGTTTGGTGGGTGTCTAGCAAAGTTGCGTCGTCGTCGGCAACGAGGTCTATGTCCTATTATCCTGAGCCGGAAAAAAGGGTCTACAGGATGACGTTTCATAAGAAGTACCGTGAGATGATCACTGAGTCATACTTGCAGCATGTTCTAAGCAAGGGGAAGGAGATTAAAGTAAGGAATAGGCAGAGGAAGCTCTACACAAATTCTTCTGCTCACAAGCTTCCCGGCCACAGGCAAACCATGTGGGGTCATATCGTTTTTGAGCATCCGGCAACCTTTGAATCGATGGCGATGGAGCTGGAGAAGAAGCAGGAGATCATTGAAGATTTGTTGACTTTCAGCAAGAGTAAGGACTTCTATGCAAAAATTGGGAAGGCGTGGAAGAGGGGTTATCTACTTTATGGTCCGCCGGGGACTGGGAAGTCGACGATGATTGCAGCAATGGCAAATTTGTTGAACTATGATGTCTACGATCTTGAGCTCACAGCAGTGAATGACAACACGGAGCTGAGGAAGCTTTTGATCGAGACAACCAGCAAGTCTATTATTGTTATTGAGGACATTGATTGCTCACTTGATCTGACAGGGCAGAGGAAGAAGAAAACAGAGAAATCTTCAGATGATGAGAATGAGAAATTGGGCAAGGTAATTGGCAAGAAAGAAGCAAAGGAAGAGGGCAGTGGCAGCAAAGTCACTCTTTCAGGGCTGTTGAATTTCATTGATGGGCTGTGGTCTGCTTGCGGGGGAGAGAGGCTGATTGTTTTCACTACAAATTATGTGGATAAGCTGGATCCGGCACTCATAAGAAGGGGTAGAATGGACAAGCACGTTGAGCTCTCCTACTGCACTTTTGAGGGGTTCAAGGTGCTTGCAAAGAATTACTTGGATCTTGAAATGCATCCCATGTTTGATGCTGTTCAGAGGTTGCTGGGGGAGACCAAGATCACCCCTGCTGATGTTACGGAGAACCTTATGCCAAAGTCCCCATTGGATGATGCAGAGACATGTCTATCGAATCTGATGCAGGCTCTTGAGGAAGAGAAGGAAAAGGCAGCAAAGAAGGAGGAAGCAGCAAAGAAGAAAGATGAAGACATGAAAGAGAAAGATACAACCATGGAAGATGCTGTTCAGGCTCAAGTGGACGAAGAAACTGAAAAACCAATTGTGAATTAGAAATGCACAATTTGGTTACAAATTTCGTGTAAAATATTTCTGCGGCCAAGTGCCAAGATAAAGGTGTTAGGGTTTATCTCTAGTAGAAATTACTACGAATCTATTTGCGCCAAAACCACATACAGAAATCCCTGACAAGCAGCGTCTCCAACACAATGAATTCGTCAAACGTGAGAAGAAAACAAAACAATTTGAAAAGCGCAGAGACAATAATAAAGTGAAACTGAAATAAAGATACAAATTAGTTAACTTTAGAGGGAGGTTGGTCCATTACAATAAACACAAATGTTTCTAACCTGATTGCTTTATGAACAGACCGACCAACCCAAATGCTCAGAGGACAGAGGCACATCATTGCCTTGAACACGAGATAAAACTACATGGCTCGAACATTTGATAGCGCAAATTTTATCAGTTACAATATTAGTTAATGGTTATTGTACATTGACTGGATGACTAACGAACTCCCAACAATTTTCCGATTCATCTGTCGTAGGTTTCTTTGAATGTAGAAACTAAAAAATGACTACCTAATCTACATAACTCTCAGCATCACATTGCTCCCAGCAGCAAATCATCACCAGAGTAGCTGCTTAAATTACACCATGGAAGAACTCTAACTAACTTCCTCCGTGGGCTTCTCACAAAATTTATAAACTTACTATCGTACAAATAGCTTCCCTGGGAGTAAACAACTCCCCCTGTGCTTTCCAGCAGAGGGAAGCTTCAGAAGTCATCTGTATCGTCATCTTTTATTACTGTGTTCGGACCATCATCAAAACCAGAACCAGGAGCAAGCTCATTAAGATCAAGGAAACGTCTTTTCCGTACACCCTCGATTTCATCTTGGCCGGGGCTATTTGATTTTTCAGGCGGCTGATTTTGCTCTTTCTCTACGATCTCATTGTAAGCTTCAACAGGCTGATCAACTTTCATTTCCTGGTGATTATCATTGACATCAGAATCCTGACTTTCTACTGTATAGTCCCCATTCTCACTTGCATCTGAGTGTGCATCCGATGTATTTGACTTCTCGGGTTTCATGGACTCTGTTTCTGTTTCTGATTCTGACAGCTCATACTGTCGATAATTAATACGATTTCTGGTGGCCCTCTTACTGCGTCTTAGACCTGACTGGAGCTCATCAACTGACCTTAGTTTTGTTTCCCTCCTAGTACGGCCTGGCAGTTTTCTAAATTTTCGGGGCTCATCACTGTCCTCGCTGGCACTTACGGAATCACCATCATCTTCTTCTTCCTCTTCCTCCTCTTCAGCATTTTCTTCTTCCCAACGGTACTCCTCATCTCCTTCAGAACTACTAGACAGCTTCCTCCTCTCTTTACGTTTCCTCAGATATTCCTCATCATAAACAGCTTCCCCAACTATCTCGTCATCGCTGTCATAGTCCCCATCATTATCTGAAACTGCTTCAACAAACTCTTTTGCTGAATACCGTTGTGGTCTCTGTCTCCGCCGATTGCTACATGTCAATACAGATTACTCAATGCAGGGATGAGTTTTAACAAATAAAAATAAATTCAGGGACATAAAAAAAAATTTTAAAAAAAAAACACCTTCTATCCATTGGTTCTGTTTTATCCTCTTCCTGAGCATCATCAAAATCAGGTGATGTGGGAGATGGGGCACTGAAATTGTCATGTTGAGAAGCATGTGAAGGACCACTCCATTTACCATTTATAGAAGCTTCAGGTTTCACAACCAGATCTCTTCTGTGTAGAGGTTCTGGGGATGGTTGTTTTCGTCTGAGACAAAAGCAAGAATGAGAACATAGGTCAAGAGTTCATCGTATTGGTATGAAGATACGAAAATCAGAGAAAAACGGAGGGCAATATTAAATCAATATGACTATATGCCTAGGTAATAAATTCCATACTTGGTTATCTTGATAGCCTCGTTGATGGACCGGTCATAGTCATCTGCAAGACCACAGCAAACAATCAGATTTCATAATCCATCACATGAGAATAGCATCAAATAGCACAAACATTTTTCTGTCATGACATGGTCACTTTGCAAGCTTCCCAGAATTAATTTTTACAGTAAACCCCAGATTAATTCAGATAACCTTTAAAATTTATTAAGATATATATAAACAGTATGTAAACTGAATATGGTACCCATTAAAAAAGTCATAAGATGTTCCCCAGGAATGTCCAAAGAAAGTAATGTCCACTCCCGGGCCCCCTTTTTTCTTTTCCTAATTCCCTCTCATACTAGATACCTTGCTCAGAAACCCATAATAATAAAAGGACTCTAATGATGCGTGTATGGAGGGAACATATATTCCAATAATTACATAGAATATGGCTTAAGGTAGAGCTGATTGGCCATAAAAATAAAGATACATTTTGATGACCCCTACAAATTGAATTTAAGGTTTTGTTGAATTGAATTGTATATAGGCAGTACATGCGGTATTGAGATTAGAACTGCATTTTGGGCTATAGAGGAAGTCCAATTACATATGTTCATCGGATTAAATGATATAGAGACAGAAACAGTTAATCCAGATACATGCCCACCCTGAGAAGCTGCCCCAACAAAAACATGGCAGGGATATGCTGTCTGCCCAAAGCATTGATTGCATCCATCCAATTGTGCAAAGATGCAAAGAAACAGAAAGGAAAGGAGAAGGAAAATATTTATGCAAAAGAAAAAAGGCAGACAACTTCTGGGAGACCAATGTACTAGCAAAGTTCCTAATGACTAACAATCCTCTATTATGAGATACAGCAAACCTATGGTTATGTTCATTAAGAAAACAATTAAGAAAAGAATGCCTAGGTTGAAACAAAATTTCTGTGTTTGCTTCATCCATAATTTTATGCTGTCATTAGTTAGATTTAAAACAATGCAAGGTATCATATTCTGCCCCAGAAAAGAGTCACTAGCGGTTAGAAAAAGACCAGAATTAAATAAGAAAAAAAGTATAAACAGTTTGCTCTTACCAAAGGTATAGGTGACAGGTTTTCTGTCACGAAGGGAGCGTCCTGGACCAAGCCCATCCACAGTCAAAAAATTATCAAGAAGGAGAGCTTGTCTATGTTGCTTTTTCAGCAACCTCTCTTTCCTCTGCAAACAACAAATTGATTCCAGCTTTTCAGATAAATTATTGCCACAACAACAGCAAACATTAACATGACTTCCTTTCATTAAAGCAAAATAACTATTAGACTTCACTGTTGATGAACATAAATCAAGAAGACAATGACTCAAATTCAGAAGGTTCTATTCCACAACTAGCTTTGAGTACCTTATGATCCTTCTCAATCTCAGGAAGCATGTCTATCTTCAACTTTTTTCCTAGTGAAGCCTCTGTTCTATTTTTACTAGAGAAAAGCTTTTCCTGCAACAGATGGACAAGTTTCAAATGAGCAGCAGCAGAGAGAAACTTGAATGTTTTCTTAAGGCTATGCGTGATAAACTGGAACAATGATTCCTTAGAAATGGGAATGGATATTAATAGGAATACAAGAAGCTGAAATAGAATAGTCATTCATATTCTTTCGTTTGGTTACGACACAAGAATAACAAAATTTCCTCATTGGAACTGAATCAAATTTCCTAAAATACCCCATCTCTAAAAATCATTTCTCAAAAAACATTATTACTTTTTGAACTCCCAAAATAAAATAATATATATATATATAACTTCATCCCATGGTTGCCACCCTAACAAAACAGTTGTGGTGTGATCGCACCACCCCCGATGAGCATCGGGGGTGGCCACGACCACCCCTGATGAGACCACCCCCCATGGCTCAAGGATGGTCTTGTAATGACCTAGAAAAAAGCGATAGCTACATCTACTCTATCACCCCAAAAAGACTAGTCAATTTGAAGTTTCTTTATAATCCCTTACAAAGCCCAATTTCACCTAGTAATTAGGCAATGTGGGACGTAACATTCATGACTATCTTCAAAAACTATCCACTCTAAGTGGGCTACTATTCATCTTCCCTATATGAGACCGGGGTCTTATAGGACCAATGATACCAGGTGGCAAAAAAAAAAAACAAACAAGGATTTTTTTTGGGAAAATGCAATTCTATTTTTGGAACAATAGCTATTCTTCTCATTTTTTAAAAGGAATAGCTATTCTTCATTTTAGGAGAATAGGCCAAATAGTTATTCCATTCCTAGTAATGATTCTTGTGTACCAAACGTGCCATAAATTTGGCAAGTGGCAACAAATTTGAAATTCATCTTAGTCTTACAGATAAGTACCTAATAATCAATAGTAGGCAAGAAACATTTTCTATGTCACAGGTTTTATTTGACAAGCTTAAATTTAATTGATTATTCAGTATATTGTGTCAAATCATTACTTACTCGAAAAGCTTAAACTGATCAAAAATTTATAAATTTAATCATTTAATTTAATATTCTAACACTGCCCCTTACATGTGAACTCAAACTCCCTCACAAAAAGTGAGGCCTAACATGTAAACATTTTAACTCAAATGGGAGGTAAATTATAGAATTAGGGTTTAAACTCAATAGCTGTGCTCCGATACCACGTTAAATCATCATTTTACCCAAAAGTTTAAACTAATAAAAATTGGTAAATTTAATCATTTAATTAATATTCTAACATATTGTTCAATGAGCAATTCATCTAATAAAATGTCTACCATTTACAAACAATCCCAACAAATTGATCCCATATACACAAACGCCTAACTAGTTCTTCAATCGGGTCTCAAAGTTTCTCATTGAAAATAATCACTCCATCACACAAGACTCAACTCAATTAAGCCTTATCCCAATGTATTGGCACCGGCCGCATAAATACCCTCTAGAAAACTAATAGTGGTCCGCTTCTAGCTTTGCTGCAACTCTTATTCTCTAACTGATTTGTGTAAAAACCACGAGTTCCCAAATACATGATAAGCAATGGAAGCTATATTTATATGCATCCAGAGAATAGAATATGGAATTGCATACAAACTGCATTAAGAAAGAGCATATACATATAAAGGCCATGTTAATCTAATATGACCATCAAGAAACCAGACATAATTTGTACCACTAAAAATGGCTACCACGACAACCATTGACGGCCTTCGACACCCAAAGAACATGAATTATTTAGAATGATAGAGGATGTCATGGATAGTCACATCATCAACCAGGTCTTTAGAGTTCATGATTTTGCAAATTTAGATCTTTGAATTCTTGGCCTCTAGGTCAAGAGTACTTGAACTTTGTGCTGCCATAATTGCTTACTGTATTTTTGACATACATCTGATACACATCTATACCCTTAAAGGACATTTTCTATTGCTCTGAATAAGTGGTGATAATCCTTCACTAATCTCCCCAATAAGAAACGTCAAGTAAAGCCCCCAAAAGGCCACAACACACTTCTGTCAACAGCATAAGCATGTCCTGTTCTCTACACTCCATACAACATTTTGTTCGAAAGGTATTTTCAGCTTCAAAAGATCTCTTGAAAACTAAGACACTCTAAAGAGAATATTTTTTTAATGAATACTAAAGAGAGAATATTTATAACAATTTCATCTACAAGCTTGGGAACTCATGAAAATACCAGTATGAATGCAAAACATATATTAAATAATGTTAAACACAATACCATTTTGATTAACCCACTGACATGGTAGAAACAGTTGTGAAAGTTTTAAGCGTACAGAGACGCATAATGAGGCTCATGAGAAGTTTAGCTAAGACTGTTTATCACTTAAATATGATCTACAAGTATGAGGAGAGAAACGAAATGAGATAACTATACCAACATGAAGTCATTAACAATTAGAAAGATCTTCATCCACATTGTGGAACAGGCAGTTGAAGAACATGACACAACAAAATGTCCTCTGCAAACCTGTATGGATCTTCAGACCACAAGAGTAGTGATCCAAATCCCATCATACAAAATTTATCTAAATTCACAGAGGGAAAAGGTATTAAATATCAAACTCATTGTAATTTTATAGGACAGATTTCAGTTCAATACTGTTGAGAGATTTAATGTTTTGATTCTAAGAATCACAACAGCCACCCCCCCCCCCCAAAAAAAAAAAAGGAAAAATACTCGAACTATTAAAATAAACAGCAAATCAAATTTTTTTTTTTGATAATTAATCAGAAAAAAGAGTTGAAAATGAAATTTGATCTATTAAATCTTTCAGAAAGAACTTCCAATCACATGCACATGGAGAGACCATTTTAGAAACTTACAGAAACATCTTGAAATTCATCAAAATTGGTTGCCACTGTTTCCCACAGGTATGATGCACTAGGAAGAACCTGGGAACCCTTTGTCTTCGCTTTCTTCACCTCAAATTTCCTTATCTCTCGATACAAACGATGACCAATTATAGGGTCATCTTCATACCTGCACCAACCATATTCACCAACTGATTAAACCCCTACTACACAACAATGAGTAATACAGAAAAACCTTTCCACCAAAGTATTATAAATCCTTCTACTCATATGAAAGATACTCAGTGTATCTGTTATGCTATGTATGAAAATAATAACAAAAGACATGCAAGCTATAAAACTTGATGGACATGGTTTATGTAAAGATGAAGTACATTACCAGTAAGAAATTCCTTGTGAATCACCCCCTATACGTTCTTTACGAAATGCTGAAAGGTGAACACCATGTTTAAGCGAGTTGTCAATATAGTTCCGGATATCTTCTTGCTGCAAAAAGTCACTTAGATTCAATACTCACTAACTGACAAAAGAAGCATAGAAGAAACATTCAAAAGTACTAACATATCAATTTTCAAGCTCTAAAATCTATGGTTTGGGGGCAGTAACTTTTAGAAACAAAAGTATGGCGCATGCTTATGCATATTTAAATGACACTGAAAGACATGCTTCTAAAAAGGGCACTATCTAAGCACAGAAAGGGCTTCTTCTTCCAATTAACTTGACCATGAAAGCTATTATCTTGCTTATTTTGGAAGAAGAACAAATTTTATTTAATAGTTGTGGCAAAGCAAAAGCACATAAAAGAGTTCATAGAAACGTGGTAGATGACGAAAAAAGAAATGGCACCAGTTAAATGGATAGATGTTAAGGAAAAATTTGAGTGAGCACTAGCGAGCATTAGAAGAATTAAAAAAGACCAGAAAGTTTCAAACATAATGGCCCCAGATCAAAGAGCATCAACTTTGACCATTTTGCATTGTTCATGAACAAATTCAATAACTGCAACTACATGGGACAAGGACCTAGATAGTTTATTTATGAGAAAATATTTGTGTATTAAATGCAAGAAGTCAAGATTAAATGCTTTGTGGAACTAAACAAAATTTTCCATAAAAATCAGTCCAGCAAAATATGAATCAGGTGCTGCCGCTAATAGTGCATTAAAGGACTTGGACTTGACATAACCATTCACACTTTCAAATATAGTTTTGGGGTTGAGTGAAATAAACATGAATACACTATTAAGAGCTATAAGACATAATCTTTATTAACGATGATACTACCTCAACACGAATGTCACAGAGTGCTTTCAAGATGACCACACGAATCCCAGGATCAAGCATTTTATATACTTCAACCTCCACTCTAACAAATAAGCATGATTTGACACATTAGAAACACAAAAAGATTCATATATTAGAGAAATTCATAGAAACAAGGTTACTCACCCATGAGAAGCAACAATGGGTAGATCCCCATCTGCGACCTACAATTAGATACCAGCTCAAGTTAATTTTCAACAACCAAAATTCAATCGGGCCACAATGATGCCAATCATCAGTTAAATGAGTACAAGATCTAATTACCCAATGCCACCAGTCTCTCAATTTTCTACATAAAACAGTGACCCAGGTATCACGTGTAAGTGCCATTCGTGTAACAGGAGGGATCGCCTGTAAAGAGATGAATTAGAAGTTATGAGCTAAGCCAATTGCAGGAGCGAGTGACTATTATAAACAAAATAGAAATTTTCCAACGGCGTTGGGCATTAACAGGGTTGTGCAGCATTTTAATTGCCAGAGGAATGTATCTTACAATTTAATTAGCAACAGTTTCTAAAAACATATAATTCAAATTTGGATAGTAAATGGGAGAAACAATAAAATTTGAGATCTATAAGGATCATGAAACAAGGCAATGCAAAAGCAATAGCTCAGAGTAAACAAGTCCTCTGGCTGACCAATCCATCACATTAGATTATAGCCTTGATTATAAATCTGGAATACTACAAGCTAATCAGATTTTACCCAACAAAGACAAAATTCAAAGTTTACAAAGAAGGCCAACCCACCACAGATACTTATATATCAAATGACTTCTCCAACAACAAAAGCTATATTGCATATATGATGAATCAAACTTTGGCAGAATCAAACTTCTATCAGTTACATAAAAAATTAAACATTGCATTTAATACAGAAAGAAGATAAACTTGCTGCATACTGTGAATAGCACCGTAGAATCTCCAAATAAAGTATTGGGATAAGTCTGCTTCACCTCCGCATTACAAGCATGATGATAATTGATCATTTACTTTTACCTTTTTTGATTGGTCATAAGCACATGATGGCTTCTTTCCTTCCAAAATTACCTAAAAGATGGCAAGAGGAGATATCTTCGAAACCTTGATCCAATGAACAAAAATAATGATCCTCCAAGTAACTAAACAATCCACCAAATTGCTCAAGATGACCAAGGCAGCATTGAACCACACAAAATATACAGGGACTAATAATCCCATTGTTCATTTCTCCTTTCTTACTTTTTGATTGTTGTACAGAAACCTTAGAACGTATGGGGGAATTTATATGATCACATAAAGCAAGCCACTCCCAAATTAATGAGCCTCCAAACAAAAGCCACATGGGTAGAGTAATTTTTTCTCGCTTTTTCCCCCTTTTGGGACAGAACTTGTATAATCACCAATCCAGACACCAAATAAGAATTTCGCAATGTCTGGAAAGTAGAAATTGCAGCCTTATATTTCTTAGAGCTGGCTATTTTTAGTAGATCCCAAGCTTATAAGTTGCCCTCAAAGACCTATTCATAGCCAAGATTATCATTAATTAAAATTCAGAGACAGTCTCATCAAAGGTAGATGAATCAAAATGAGCAATGCCCCTTTATAAAAGAGAAAGTCCCTTCCCTTAAAATCTCACTTACTCTCTATAATGAAATTATAAGATGACACCTATACAATCACAAAAGTATATGTTGCTCAAGATGACACCTAAATGATAGGTTTTTCTTTTCTTTTCTTTTTACTTATAAAAAATTAGTTAAAAAAAAAAAAACCCAATTGTGTTAGGCAGCATCAAGTTTTAACACCTCTTCCACTATGGACTACCTTATTCATTACCCCTTGAATACCATAATGGACATCAAAGACTATTGTGCCTAATGTATGATTAAGGAGCCAAAACTTCAACTCCAACCCTTCATCTTTCCTCACAATATCTCAACAAATCATACGCTAAAAACCTGTTGCAATAAGAGCAATTAGATCATAAACTTGATATCTATTGATCTCCTCTACCCCTCCAATGATATATCTTCCTTCCAAGATGCTTAACCTCTTCTCAAAAATCTCAAGCATGAAATCCAAACTAAATTTGCACTTAAGGAATAGTTTGGCCAACAATCACCTATTCAAGAGATTCTATTGATGAACACTGCACTGTTTATCTCGAAGAAAATGAAATCAAATTTACTATGCTCCTAACGATTCAGAAGTACCAGACAACCAAGGGATTGGAGCAAGAGCATTTTAAAAAATGTTTCAAAAAAGAAATACAGATCTCCTCTTGACCTATACCTTTTACAAGCAGAAACTATCCAATTTTGTGCCAAAAGTTGCACACAGAAAAATACGTCCCTAGTGCATATTATTTTAGTGTAGTGTGGGCATAAATAACCTAGAGAACATAGCAAGACCTAAAGGCACAACCCACACCCATGTGCTATAAACCAGTAGCTAATTCATGCAGGTGCATTGCACATAGTGAGGATCCTACATGTCCAACAAAAACCTCAATAAGTTGCAAATAACACTAAGGATAGAGGAGCAATTTCTTATCAATTCAATCTTCTAACACATTAAAAGGCTTTGCTTAGATATTCTATTCAGCTCAACAAGCTTGAATCCCTACTATTTGGAGCCTAATATAAACAGTAGAAAATCCTTTTCTGCATCTCCTTTGAGCTTAGAAATATGTAGCTAAAATGATGATTTACGTTTGAAAGGCCAAAAATACACTGCTTAAAATGTTGGGTTTGATTTCTCAGTTTTGTGGAGCTCCGCCAAAAATGTTAGAAAAATATGAGGGTGGGAAAGAATAAAACAGCAATAGCTCTATGACTAACAATCTGAACTGGACTGGTAGTATCCAAATTAAGGTATAAGGACTCTTACATGCTACTAAGGCATTTAAACTTCTTGCAAAAACACTTCCAAACTTAATAAAAGAAACTAAAATAGCCCACTTAGATTATAAATACTTTCCCTGTTATAGTTTTGCAGTCAACTTGAATTGCATAAAACTAAAATAACACCACTCCCACCACAAGATGGGAAACTAAAAGAACACATAACTAAGC
The DNA here is from genome assembly GCA_900184695.1 of Betula pendula. Taxonomy (NCBI): domain Eukaryota; kingdom Viridiplantae; phylum Streptophyta; class Magnoliopsida; order Fagales; family Betulaceae; genus Betula; species Betula pendula. Next base: position 4,323 of record FXXK01002392.1, on the reverse strand, counting down.
TCGAAAGAAGTAGACATAAATAGCAATGTGCAACAACCATGAAAACACAAGCAAAGCGAAGTGCGCAATTATATACAAAAATGCTAAAACACACAAACTTCATGCTTCAAAAGCAAAGCACCAACCTTCAATAAAGGAATATGTATGTCACTCAAAGTATCGTTCGGCGTAATCAAAGCCGTCTCGAACTCCTCGGCCGAGAACTCGGCCGTGATATTCAGAAGAGGCCTAAATACCTGCGACACAGAATACGCAAAAGAACAACATCAAACCTAGACCCTGAAGCACAAAACGAAAGATATCTGCATCAAAGATCACAGCTTGCGAAGCCCACGTGCAAGAAATTGAGTACGGAAGCCAGCTCCCACATCGACCGGATGGTCCACCGGGGCAATTGCGACGGCGGGGGCGTCCCCAACAGCGGCGTAACGATCTTGCTGCATTGCTCCTTCTGCTGCGGCGACTCCTCCTGTCGCTGCTCCTTCTTCTTGGGCTTACTCGCCGGCGTAGGAGCCGCCGCGGCGTGGAGCCGAGCCGCGGCGCGAATGGTGCACGCGCGCGATGGGCGATTACTCCTGTTGACGGGAGGGGCGGGGGCGGCGTCGTTTTGTGGGGCTGGGGTGTCGTTTCTGGAATCGGGGTTTAGGGTGTGGTTGTCGGGCGAGGTGGGTCGGTCGTTGGGGATCGGAGGCGGGGAGGGCTCTGGGGACATGGTTTTGGTAGAGATCAGGCGGGTCTAGTGTTGTTACGGTGGGCTTACATGTATTGGATCATGGGTTCGCATGTGTTGTTGGTGGTGCTGTTTTGGAGTGAGGAAGAGAAGGAATAGGAGAAGGGAAAGAAGAGAGAGATAGACCAAAACATCATTCAATTTCAAAATAGGTTTGAGAGGAATGGTCTATCTATGGACTATGTTTGTAAATTGTGTAATTGTTGTGTGTTTTTCTTTGCATATGTGAATGTGATGGAAGAGAAAAAGAGAGAAACTAGGAGACACAGAGAGGGAGTAAAGGGGAAGAAAGAGGGCCATTCCCTTGAATTTGGTGAGTACTTGGATATTATTTGTTTCTTTTTTTTAACCTTTGGTTAATTTTTATTATTATTATTAATTTTTTTTTTTCAGATTGTAATGTTTTTGATTACTTATCATTGGTTTCATGGTTTTGTTTTTGTTTATCCGGGTTCAACCTAGAAAAAAAAGAAACAAGAATGAGGTTTTGAAAAGGAGTTTTAACTTCTTCTTATTTTTATATTAGGTTTTACACATTTAATAGTCTTTATTTTGTAAGATATAATTAAATGCAACAAAATAAAATTTATATTATAAAATAGTTTTCTTTTGCGAGTAATTCTTGCATTTATTATAAGATAATCTGTTGTATATTAAGCATTCTATTCAACAAAAAAAGGGAAAGAAAAAAAAAAGCATACTATTAAACCATAATTAGAATCTGAAATCAAATTTTATGCATCATATTACTCTCATTATCTCACTTCCAGCCATAACCTTGGCAAACTCAAATTGCAGGTGCTCCCTTCGTCCCCTTCTTCCATTGCCATCGGCTGCATTAACTCTCTCACCCCCAGTTTTGGTAGACAAAATATGCAACAAAAAAAAAAAACAAAAAAGACGAGTATAAAGGTCGAAGTTAAGTGAAGTGGAAGCCATCGATCTACTCGTGTATTTATTTCTATCCAAACCAACTTCCATCATTAAGTTACAGTGAAAATAGAAAGTACCTTTTACTCTTTAAGTAGTTTTCTTCTGGTGAACAGGGCACGCATTAAAGAAAAGCAGGGGGACTTGGGACTTCTTAGAGAGTGGATTCTATTTCTCCACGCCCTCGAGTAAGTAGATGTAACACGGTCCCCATATAATAAGACAAGGTTGAGCCAATAAAAATGGTTATTATGTAAAGAACCGAATGCTAATGACATTGAAAAGGAGTTATATGAGGACCTTAGAAAGATTATAAAATTCAATACATAAAGACATTTTGTAAATTTTATACCTATCTATTTCTAACAAAAAAAGCAGTCATGAAAGAAAGACTTATGTAATGAGTCTAAGAACATAACAGATACGACTATATACAATTAGGTTTGACTTTTATTAAAAAAAAAAAAAAGAAGAGAATAAAACTCTTTGTCAAACACGATCATGACTAAAATACTTATCTTGAGAAATGTTAAATTCCAACAAATTTAGTCACAAATCAACAACAACAAAAAAAAGAAGCAGGTACAGAACAAATACATACAGTTATACAAACATATATGTACTAAATTAATCCATCCTTAATTTTTTTGTTTTCTTATTAATTAAGATTTATTTAAATGTGGATTGAGCATTCTCAATGTCATATGAGAATACTAATAAAACAAAAAGAGCAAAAGTTTGCTGGAAACTTTATATATCCCTACTCTCACAATAAATTTAACCAGTAATCCATTTCTTCCTACACAATATTGCCCGAAGAAATCTTTAATTGGACAATACATAGTCCCCAATAACTCCTTAGCGTACAGACAGGATCCAAACAGATGATGATAATTGTGGCGACAAATTGCAACCTATAGACCTAGTCTATGCATATATGTTCTACTTCATAGAATATGAAAAAACGATTATAAACAACAAAAAGAACACTGATGACACATTCTTACCACATGTAGAAATCGCAATCTTAATATGAATCATATACTAACATTTCTATTCATACACAAATTCAATTGGATTTTTATAAAGTTTCCACTAATATTATTGCAATGTATTGGCATACATATGGAAGACGAGACAAGGAAAAATACCTACTTATAGTACAAATTATAGGGTTGGAAAAGCCAACCACAAACTAACATTACAATACCTCAAAATAACGAACCACTAAGGTATAAATTGAAAACTGACCAGTACGATCAACTATCCTTTTAATCTCCCGCGAGGGCTTGATATCAAGCGCATCGCCTCTAGTAACGCGGCAATCATCGAAGCGCTGCACGCATAGCCACCGCAACCAGGAAAGCGAAACCTCGAATGGGCTGCGCATCAGCGAGGTGCAACCTCGGTCAGCACCCAGACCAATCTCGCGTCGACGCCCCATCCCTCGACACGCAAACAACCCGAAGAATTCGAATTTTTAGGGTTTAATCGTGGGTTCGGGTTGGTTTTTTTCAGTTTGTCTTATATTTAAAATAAAAAAAGCGTGGAAGGTCGTTGCAGATGTTCGTCCCGGACACGACTTCTTCAGATAAACCTCCTTCATTCTACCTCTTACCTGGGTCTTTTCTGTACCTTGGTTAGCTTCCTATTCAGCCAGTATGCCTCTTTGCACACCTTCCCTCTCATCCAATTCGGTGCCTAGCCTCTTTCCTCGATGCAGCAAGCTGAGATAGTTGAATTAGATGTCATGTCAGTTCCTCTAGCAGACGATAAGGCCTTCTTCTCAAACCCCTTCTCTTCCTCAACAGGGCATTCGTGCAAAACCCCTTCTTTCAATGTCTTGCCATTCTTTCATGTGCAGCTCCTTTCAAATTCGTGCGGGGCAGGTCGGGTTGCGGGTTGTTTTTTTGAAAATCATGAGTACCTGACCCAACCCGCGATTTGTGATATATTAATACTATAAATACTATGAATCTTTTCATCTTTTGTTGAATTTTGAATTTGATATTAATTTAAATGTTTCATTGAATTTGTTGAACTTTTAATAGTTAACGTACATTTATTGATTCATTGAATATGATTTTATGCTCTTTTTATATTTTATAGTTGATTCACTTTTATGAACATTATATTTTATTAGTATTATTATTTAAATGAGCATTGATTTTGATGAATGTGATTTTAGGTCTATTTTTTAAATGAGTTTAGGTTTTTTTCATTTCATGTACAAATAAAAATTGGGCAAAAAATTGTATATTTGAAAATTGGGGCAAAAATTAAACTTTATCCAACAAAAATAAGTTTAGAACATTTTTTTGACAAAAAAAAGCCCAAATAAAATTAACTCAATCTGAGCCCAATAAGAATTCGGATTTATACCCGACCCGTACGCATACCCGTCCCGCCACGCAAACCTGAAACTCGGCAGGTTGCAATGGAAACATGAGGGTTGCAGGTTGAATTTTTTCAAACCCGCACCCCGCGGGTCGGGTATCGGATATCCGTGATACCCAACCCAAACCGACCCGTGCTCACCCCTACTACAAATCAACTAATTCTTACAACATAGTATAATAAAATGACGTGTGTCATTTAGCATGTGAAAAATACATATTTTTTTAATAGCATTTTCTTTTCACATATTTTTTTAATAGCATTAA
>FXXK01002391.1:6468-21082 GCA_900184695.1 Betula pendula | reverse complement strand
CTTTTTTTTTTTCTTTTTTTTTTTGCTAAGGTATCCATCCACAAGTCACCCAGCTTCACCCAAGACATTGAAAGCATACACAATCAAGTTCACATGTAATACCTCACAAACTATGTGCTAATGTGCTCGTGGCAATTCGAATTGAAACAAGTGAATGCTCAAATGCCAAAGGTAAGCAACAAGACCTAGAATCCTAATCATATGATCATGTGTTCAACATTCTAAGCTCGCCAATAAAATTCAAATCACAGTTCCAAATCAACCAAATTCTTAAGAATAACAAGAATATGCAATTTTTTTTTCATAAAAATATGGACGAAGTGTATATGTGTCTCCCATACCCCCAAACTTGAATTACACATTGTCCTCAATGTGTAGAGAAAAATGAAAAGATCATACCAGGGAGATGAGAAAACTGGTTAGACTAGGTATGGCTCGTAGCATATCCCCAAACTTGAATGCAAGCACACTTTTCCTGAAAAATAAATCTCTGAAAACAAAACAAAGGAAAACTAAAAACAAAATAGAACTAAAACAATCAACAGAAAATGAAACAAGTAATGAAAAACAAAATAGAAAATTTTAAAGGAAATGGCTCTTTATGCATGAAAGTGGCCTCAGTACACTGATTTCTTCTTGGGTTACCTCCCAAGTAGTGCTAAATTTATTGTCTCAACCAAACTGTGTGACTCTTAAGTAATGTGCTAGACAGATTTGAGGGTCACATCTTTCATCTCTAAACTGAACGTCCATCTCCATATAAGCTCTTACCCAATGTCCATGAACCTTGAAAGTTTGATTCTTTTCTTTATAATAGTCCTCCACAGCTCCAATGAGGAAAAACTTTGTGACGATCATAAGGACCATACCACCGAGACTTGAGCTTATTAGGAAAGAGTCTTAATTTTAATTGTATATCAACACCTTCTGTCCCACATAAAACTCTTCTTGACAAGTTGTTATCGGGGGATATTTCTTGGTTTGTTCCTTGCATAACTCGGTGTTTCCATATCCACCCTGCTTTAACTCTAAATCTGGTACCCTACCAATAGAAGAATCAAGAGTAATGTTTGTAGGCACAAGAGTTTCAAAGGAAAGTGTGTACTTTCTTAGATGAGGTACGGAAGCCTCAAGGAGTGCGTGGCATCAATGATGTCAATAACACGTTCATGCTCCGACTCTGTTAGGTTATGAGTCATGGCAAACTCCAAGGGATCAATACTGTGTACTTGTAAAATTTCTTTAGTTGTACTTTGGACCACATCAATATTGAAACACTCATGATTATATTATGGTAACATCATTGCATCAAACATTTTGAACTCGACCTTTTCCCCATTTACTTCCATGCTTATAATTCCCTTTTTAACACATATGTTAGTATCAACAGTGCTCATAAATGATCTTCCTAAAATAATGGGTAAGGACGATGGCATGGGTGATTCTTCCATATCCAGGACAACAAAATCAACAGGCACAATAAATTTATCTACCTTGACCAAGACATTTTCTAAAATACCTCTTAGTCGCTTGATGCTTCTATCGGCCAATTGCAATGTAATTGAGGTTGGTTGAAGTTCCTCCAAACTTAATTTTTGATAAACCTCATAAGGTAGTAAATTGATACCTGCCCCCAAGTCTAACAAAGCACGGTCAAAGAGTTTGTCACAAATTCTACATGGGATAGTAAAACTACCTGGATCTTTCAGCTTAGGTGGTAACTTTCTTAACAAAACCGCACTTACTTCCTCGGTTAATGCAACTTGCTCATGCTCCTTTTTGGAGGTTGTGACTTTTGTTGGAGGTGCTTCTACTTCCTTTTTTGTTCCCACTTTGTTATCAATAATCTTACCACTCCTAAGAGATGTCATAGCATTAACCTGCTCATGTCCTCTTGGATTGGGTATTGTTTGGGATGGGAATTCGCCTCTCTTTCTCTTGCTCATCTCTTTGGCCATCTGCCCTACTTGTGTTTCTAATCTCTGAATGGCCTGGCTGGTAGTTGCTTCTAGTCTTTGAATAGATAAACTATTCTAAGCATTAGTCTATTGCTGTGCGGTTATGAACTGAAGTATGGTCCCTTCAAGATCATTCTTTTTCTACTCTGGATTGGGTTGCATGACTTGTGGTAGAGCCTGATAATTATTCCCCTGCTAAAAATTTCTTTGCTGCCCTTGTGGATTATGCACATTCTGATTATTACTCCATGAAAAATTGGGGTGGTTTTGCCACCCTGCATTGTATGTGTTGGGGGATGGGTTGTTCTTTGGAGGATAATTATTCTGACCTACATAATTTTCTTGCTCTTGATCTGTGAATGAAGAGATCGGACAAGTCTCAGTGATATGGTCAGAATGGGAACATATAGCACATACCTCAACTTGTGCAATCTGCTGAATGAGAGAGATGTTCTTAGAAGTCATGGCTTTCACTAGCATGTCCAATTTCCTCTCCATGGTCGCCATCTGATTCTGAACTCCATTGTTAATATTGACTTCATACACGCCATTTCCTTTGAGTCCTTGCCTCCCTGTGGATGAGACTTGTTGGGAGTTCTCGCTCAAAGTCTCAAAAACTTTTATGGCTTCTTCACTACTTTTCTTCATTAGCACGCCTCCACACGCTAAATCTACAAGACTTTTGTTAGGATTATCTAAACCCTCAAAGAATGCTTGTACTTGATCTTCTTGAGATAAATTGTGATGTGGACATTTGAGAAGTAGCTCATTGAAGTGCTCCCATGCCTCGAAGAAAAGGTCTCTATCTTTTTGTTGGAATGTCTGAATCTCCCTCCTCAATTGTCTTGTCCTTTGGGCTGAGAAGAATTTCTTAAGAAACTTTGTTGCCAACTCCTCCCAAGTGTGAATAGAGCCTACAGCCAAAGAGTTTAACCAAAGTTTAGCATTATCCTTTAATGAAAAAGGGAAGAGGATTAACCTAATATGCTCTAGAGTTAAGCCATGAATGTTTTTCGTCTTGCAAAGATCAAAGAAATCTCTTATGTGCAAGTATGGATCCTCGGAGGATGTGCCTCTAAAATGTGCCAGCATGTTGAGTAAATGAGGAGATAAATTGAAGCTGCCTTACGCATTTGGCTAGTAGGCAATGCATGATGGTTGATTGAGGTTTTGTGGAATGAAAGAACTTTTCATTGGCTTCAGCTCGGGTTAATTTTCTACGTGTGCTTCTGCCATCTTTTTCTTAACTTCGAATTCCTCTTCTTCTTCGGAATCTTCTTTTGGCCTTCGAGGTTGTCGAATGGTGTGTTCAATCTTTGGATTGTATGGAATAACAGCTAAATTCTGAGATTGATGACCTTGCATATGAAAAGTCGATTTCAGCAGTTGATAGCAGCCTCAGTGCTGCTGTCTGAGACAAATCGCTCGAGCTCCCTTACTAGAAAAACAAATCAAAACAGAAACTGAAACAAAAGTTAGAATTTTTTTTTTTTTAGATGAAAATTAACAACAATAACGAAAGTAAAAGGAAAAACTTTTAAACACAATTTTAACGCAATCCCCGACAACGGCGCCAAAAACTTATTGTACAAATATCCACCTAAATAAATAGGAGAATAAATGCACGTTTTACTCGCAAGTGCACAACATCAAAACGATAGTATAAACGGCAAATACGAGATCATTCCCACGAGGATTTGTAAAATATGTTTAAAAAGCAATTCCTAAGAAAATATCTTGAATGAGATGATATTAAAGATTGAATTGAACTAATAAGAATAAAGGGCTAGGGCTTCGATATCTACCGCTAATCATACTCAAATAAGGTAAACAATATGCACAATGCTACAATCATGTCAAGATACTCAAAATTTGTCAGCCTACGGGCATGGGTGTATACTCCAAAAGCTATTGATCTCCCTAAACAACGAGATTAGGCATGGGTGTATACTCGATCTCTTTTCTTTCTTGAGGAATTTAGCATGGGTGTATACTAAGTTGTTCCTCAAGAAAGCATAAATCTATGGAGATCGACAAACACACTAAGACCTAAAACATGGTGTATATTCTGGTCTTTCATGTTGATTACCCCAAGAACCCGCAATTGGTTCTTTTGTCACTTTACTGGGCCCAAGACTCAGTCATCCAAATTGACCTAGATAATACTCTACACATGTTATATGCATCAAATGATCAAACTCATATATAACCCATATGAAGAACGAACAAAAACCTCAGATAAATCAATTAAGCATCAAAACATGAATTGTAGCAAGACAAATAGAAATTTTAAAAAGACATGATTAGGGCTTCAATCGAGCTCTAATTAAAGTATTAGCTACACATAATTCGGATGAAAACCATCCTCATAAGAAAATAACAAAGAAAAATTGAAAAGTAAAGAAAAACTAAGAAAAACTCTGTTTTGAAGCCTTTGATTCTTCTCATCAAGCTTGTGTATTTATTTTGGAGGACTTAAGGGAGTATTTATAGCGTTTAGGAACAACCCTAGTTAATTTTCTCCACCCTAAAAAGTCCAAAATCGAGTTGGAGTAGGTTTAGGATATTTCCAAATCGGGTTCTGCCGACTTTACTATTCAGCGCACAAAGTGGTTCGAGCTAAATTTGGATATGGCTTGAGCTAAATATGGATATGGCTCGAGCCAAAAGATGGCTTGAGCTAAACATGGATATGGCTCGAACCAAATTCTTCAACTTTTCTCCAACATGTCTTTTGAGCCCAGAACTTAATGGAATTGAGTATTTTTCTTCCAAAACCTACAAAATAAGAGAAAAACGCAAAAAAAAACACAAAACATCATATTATAATGAAACTAAGAGATTAACATATGTTAATTAAGGGGCTTGAATGTGTAACATTCAGCACTTATCAAAGAACACCCAAGTATCGAACCAGCAGCACTTTTCCTAAGAAAACATAGCACAACGGAATATAAAAATTTTCTATAATCTAGGATCATGAACTTCAAGTATAAGCATGCTTTGATCAATTCTAAAATCAAACTAAAAGTAAAGTAATGATTTTACTCACATAGTTCTTTAGCCTCTTCAAGGAGGCTAGGAGATTTTGGTTTTTCTTCTTCTTGTGATTTCTTCATCTTCTTCAGAAATATTTCTATGTGGAACAAAGGCTGACAGGTTTAGACTAATAAGATTCTCCAAACAAAACATCAATCTATTTGACATGATCTTAGTAAAACATTTGTAGATAACATTGCAGCAAGCTATAGGCTTGCCGAAGGATTCACCTTCTTAGGAACCAAAGACAAAATAGTATAATTCACCTCTTGGAGCAATTTACCAATGTAATACCACAACATATTAATAAGGGTTTACTAAATTAAGCATGAGTTTTAATTAATAAAAATACCCATTATTTAAAAAAAAATTGTCAAATCAGTTACTTTTTTTAGAAAATTTCTTGTATCAAACGCTCGAACCTCACTCTTCGAATGTTTGACAGTGTCATGAAACACTGTTCACATTGCCCACACGTCTGTACATGTGCATGTCATGTGTCAAAAAGTACATCGAACGTTTGATATAGTACAAGCGAACGTTCGATGAAATCCCCAGGACCGCTAGGCAATAGTACATCGAACATTTGATGTCATACACCAAACGTTCGATGAACTCTGAAAAGCACTTTAAACCCTTGGACCACTTCAACTCTTTCCACCCTTATAAATTGGCTTTCCCCATCCTTCATAAACCACACCAATCCGCCCTCAAACACTCAGAGCACCACGTTTGAGAGTGAGAGAGAGATTTTAAAGAGAAGGAGAATCTTTTGAGAAGATTATGCTCCGTAAGATAATCTTCGATCCTGTACCCTTTCTTTATGTTTTATCTCACTAATTGTGTTAAATACCAAGCTTGTTACAAGTTTTTTCAAAAAAATGGGTTTGTTAAAGTTTAAAACGTTTTATGACCAAAAGTATTAAAACTCCAAAATGATTTTTAGTTTATGCGTGTTTTTATGTTTTAGTATGATGACATGTCTTGTTATATTGTTAGAGTCTGGTTTAAACTTATGTTTAATTAATAGTAAGGTTTATAAGTAGTTTTGGCAATTTTATACATTTTGGCCATCATCAAATGTTCTACCGTCCTTAGTCAAACATTCAATCCTTGAGGTCAAATGTTCGGCCTAGATGCCCAATGTTCGATAGTGTCCAACCTAAACCCGACCCGTTAGTTAATGGGTCAAACTTTTACTCGAACATGACCCACTTAACCCGTTTAATAAATGGGTCAGAAACGGGTTGACCTGTTTTAACCTATTTAGACCCAAAAGCAACTTTGTTAACCCGTTTGACCCAACCCAACACGACCTATTTGACTCGTTTCGACCTGAACACGACTCATTTGACCCATTGCAACCTGTATTTATTATATACAAATATATATAATTTCATAAACAAGTCAAATGGGCCAACCCGCGGGTCAAATGGGTTGACCAATTTATGACCTGAATTCTTTTATATCAAACCCTGACCCTCTAATTTCATATCGGATTCGTGAATCGTGTCAAAAATTTACAGCCCTACCCTTAGTGTATTGTTGGGTTGTTTCGTAGTAGTGGGACTAAGAGATGTCCAGATAATCGAATGAGCGTTCAAGGTAAGTGAATAATTGAGTATAAAACTATACATGTTTAAAGAACAATATGTCAGCTAACTGAGCATGTTCTCTTTTATGTTGTGAGCTATACTCTTTACAACATGATAAATTGCTTATATTCTTATTTTAAAAAGGAATGAATAATACTTGCATTGTATGACATGGTACAAAAACAGCCATGGGCTACCATTATATAGGTTAACCTTATGGTCAAAAGGAATTATTGTTATAATGGGGCTTGGATCCATAGGTGGTGATAAGTGTTGAATGTTACACATTCAAACTCCCTAACTCGCATATATTAAACCTTAGTTTGTATTATTATCTAATATTTTGTTGTGTTTAGTATTTGTCTTATTTTTAGGTCTTAATGGAAAACACATGCAAATCTTGAACATTAAGCCTAAAAAGACATCAAGGAAAAGCTGAGGAGCAGAAGAAATGCCCAGCGATCGATCACCACTTCCTTGGATCGATCGCAGCCTTGGATCGATCGCCATCGAAGCTTCCAGAACGTGAAAAGATCTTTAACAGTAGATCACGATGAAATGATCTTTTGGATTAAAGATTGCGGTTGTTAGTCAATTGTAGGCACCGAAATCTCTTCTCAGAGGACGCCCCCCCCCGGTTCCAACTGCTGGATTGCAGATTTTAAGCTTAAGAAAGATCAAAGCTTCCTTTTTCCATATATATGTATGTTCTGTCCGAGAGAAGCAACTAGCTCGTTTTTTGTTTATTTTCAGAGTAGTTTTTAGTTTCTTTTTGCTTTCTTTTGCTGCTGGATAGTAGTTCGAACACAACCCATAGTTCTTAGTCTCCTTAGGATATGGTTCTCTCTAATTCAATGGAGATTTCCAAATTCTATATGAGGAACTAAACCTTTTATAAGGTTTTGATGGAATTCATTCCAAGTGCTATAGGTTGATTATGTTTAGCTAGGATCTTACACATTTTGTATAATGATTGTGTTATGCTAGGGACCACGATTCAATCTACACTTAGTTTAATTTAGTGTAAGTGAAAAGTCTAGTGGGAACCTATGATGCCTCATGCTTTTTCCATAGAATTGTGTAAGCTTTGAGGAGGATTTATATTGCATGCTAGGGAGCTTGAACTACCTCACATTTAGATGATTAGGTGGGTGGTTAATGTGTAACTAAGATGCTATATCATTTTCTCTTAAAAGTATTTTCATGTTGAGTAGTTGTAGGGTTGACAACCTTTGCACTCTCATTTTATGCTTATGTCAAAAGATCCATGCTGGACATAGTTCATTTGTAGTATGCGGATTCGATGAAGTCAATTCCTTATACTCTCCGTACTCCCTTTATCTTTAAATTAATTGTTGTTTATTTTTGTTGTTTAGTTGTTAAGAACTTCAAAACCATTTATTTTCATGAGTAGAGTTGAAAGGAATCTTGAGAACTTTGTAGCAAAAGCAACCAACACAATCCCTGCGGACGATACCCTCTTAATTATAAATTTAAAATCAGTAACGCTTGTGCGTGTATCAAATTTTTGGCGCCGTTGCCGGGAATTTTTTTTCAAAACGATTGTTTATGAAGTTTTTAGGATTACATCTAGCTTGATTTGGTAAATACTGTATATTCTGTCCATATAGTTTGTTTTGTACAAAAATTCGTCTCTGACCAAGTTGAGTTTTAGTTTCCGTTTCTTTTCTTGTTTCTGTTTCTGTTCTGCTTCTGCCTTTTCTGTTTCTGCAGAATTGGATTTGGATCGATCGCTACTTTCTTGGATTGATCGCAGGCTTGGATCAATCGCAGGACCCTTGGATCGATCGCAGGACTTCTGATCAATAGCACTGAAGCTACTACTGCAAGGCAGAAACTAGTACCCTTTTCATTTTCTCTTTAATTTTGTGTTATATATACTTTTAGGTTGTTAGTTTATGTTCAGCCGCCGCTCGTTATCATTGCTTATATTTCTGTGCGACCTAGATTTAGAGCGTACTCTTAGACAACAAAGAACTAAAAGGAACTTGAATCTAAGAGTACCTACTGTAGAACACATGGCTGAAGAGAATAGGGCCGTTTTATTGAGGGATCATTATGTTCCCTCCACTTACACATCCTCTTCATGCTTTCGGTTGCCAAACATCACGGCAACTCAATATGAGATTAAGTCCAGCACTATACAAATGCTACCATCTTTTTATGGAATTAATAACGAGGATCCTTACAAGCATCTAGATGAATTCATTAATATCTGTTCCAGCCTTATATTGCAAAATTTTAATGAAGATGCTTTGAGGATGCGCCTCTTTCCGTTTTCCCGTAAGGATAAAGCCAAGCATTGGCTTAATTCCTTACCAAATGATTCAATTACTTCTTGGGCTCAAATGCAACAATAATTTCTTAAGAAGTATTTTCCAATAGGGAAAACGAATCAAATACGGAAAGCCATCACTGGCTTTTCGCAAATTGATGGTGAATCTTTCCATGAAACATGGGAAGAATGAAGGACCTTTTACGAAAGTGTCCGCACCATGCTGTCCCCAAGTGGCAGCAAGTCCAATGCTTCTATGATGGCTTAACTGAGCCTCATAGGCAAATGGTCGATGCCTCGTGTGGAGGTACATTTATGTTAAAGAGCGAAGATGATGCGTGGACTCTTTTTGAAAACTTTGATGAAAATTCTTTACACCATGCATCATCTGGTCGCAGGGCACCTCCTGCAAAACAAAAGCATGAAGGTCTTTTCGAAGTAAGCCATCCTTCTAAGGTAACCTCTAAGATAGATGCTCTCTCTCGGAAGCTTAAGCAAATCATGGCAGCTGGTTTTGCTCCTACGCCCGTAGCTCCCATTTTCACTCCACATAAGGTATGTTCATTCTGCTCTAATCCATCGCATCAGGCGAAAGATTGTCCTATCATTGGATAATTTTCTGAAGTTCATCCCGAGCAGGTGAACGCAGCATTTTCCAGACCGGGTAATGATCCTTATTCCAATTCATATAACCCAGGATGGAGAAATCATCCTAATTTTTCTTGGCGAGCCCCAGCTCCGGGAAATCAAGGACCCATTGGAGGATTGCATAATCAGGCACATACGCTGCCTCCTAATCAATCTTTTAATCAGTCCTCCCAATTACCGACCCCCTTAGCATCAATATCAGTCAGCTCCTCCTCCTCATAGGAATTCTGCCTTTGAGGATAAGGTATTGACTACTCTCGGCAATCTTGAGGCCAAGACTCAGTTGCTGAATTCCCATTCCCAATCCCTTGCCAAGCTGGAAGGTCAAGTTGGCCAGCTAGCGAATGCTCTGAATCAGCGAAAGGAAGGGAAGCTGCCCTCCCAACTAGTGGCCAACCCTAAATGACACTACATGGTCGATGGAAAAGCTTCTGATAGCGCTCCCCACGAACAAGTCCAGGCGGTCACAACGTTGAGGAGTGGACGGGTGGTAGACAACAAGGTCGGGTTGAAGGCCCAGGAAAAGGATGATTCCCCTATAAATCCAAAACCATCGATTGACAGTCCAAATGTTCCGAAGGAACATGCAACTCTTGAGACGTCTTCTGAGCCAAGAGCTCCATTCCCTAAACGTCTTAAAGGGTCTCCTTGTGCTTCAAAGCAAGGAGAGAAATTTCAAGAGATGATGGAGATTTTTAAACAAGTTCAAATCAATATCCCCATCATCGATGTCATCCAACAGATCCCATCCTACGCTAAGTTTTAGAAGGATTTATGTACTCAAAAGCGTAGGATGAGGACTCGTAGTCCCGAGAAGATTCTCTTAACCAAACAGGTCAGCTCACTCATTCAACACACTGTACCTACCAAGATCAAGGACCCTGGTGCTCCTACCATTTCATGTATTATTGGAGACCATGCTGTTGAGAAAGCCCTCCTTGATCTTGGAGCAGGGGTGAATTTGCTGCTTTTCTCGGTATATACACAGTTGAGACTTGGAGAGTTGAAACCCACGATGGTTGTCTTACAACTTGCAGACAGATCCGTTAAGAAACCTCGTGGGATAATTGAAGATGTTATCATAAGAGTTGACAAGTTCTACTTTCCTGCAAACTTTATCGTTCTTGATATAGAACTTGTCCTAGATCCTACCAAGCTGATTCTTGTCATCCTCGGCCGTCCTTTCTTAGCTACGGCTAACGCATGCATTAATTGCAGGACCGGAGAGATGGAAGTAACTTTTGGGAACATGAAGGTGAAGTTGAACATCTTCAATGCTTTTCAGCATCCGTCGGACTCAGAGGAGTGTTTCTTTGTGGATCAAATTGAAGAAACTATAGAAGATTTACTCCCCCACTTTTTGATAAAAGACTCGTTGGAGGCATGCCTGTCTCATTTTGACATCAAGGACTTCAACACGAAGTAATATGTCAACGAGGTTAATTCCCTTCTTGACGTTGCAGCCGCAATAGACTTTCCTCCTTGGAGAGTACCTAAGGAGCCTTTACCCCTTACATCAGGCATTCCTCCTGTTTCTTCCCTCATCACCCCACTAAAACTTGAGCTAAAATAGCTTCTTGCAAAACTCAAGTACGCCTTCTTAGGACTTAACGACACTCTCAGGGTCATCATTTCTGCAGATCTACAACAAGACCAGGAGAGTAGTTTAATGGGTGTTCTGAAAGAACACAAAGAGGCGATTGGTTGGAGTGTTAGGGATCTTAAAGGGATTGACCCCTCCATTTGTATGCATCGCATTCATTTGGAGGATAACACTAAACCCTCTCGCGAGGCTCAACGTCGATTGAATCCCACAATGAAGAATGTGGTCATGACTGAAGTTGTAAAACTGCTGGATGCGGGCATCATTTACCCCATCTTAGACAGTAAATGGGTCATTCCCATTTAGGTGGTACCTAAGAAGTCAGATATCACTGTAGTTGAGAACTCGGTAGGTGAGTTAATTCCTCAACGCACGACCACGGGGTGGCATGTTTGCATAGACTATCGGAAACTCAACTCATCAACTAGGAAGGATCATTTCCCACTGCCATTCATTGATTAGATCCTAGATCGTCTTGCTGGCTAGAGTTACTATTGCTTCCTAAATGAATATTCAAGATATAATCAAGTGGCCATTGTTCCCCAAGATCAAGAGAAGATGACCTTCATCTGTCCTTTTGGTACTTTCGCATATAGGCGCATGCCCTTTGGGTTGTGTAATGCACCCACCATTTTTCAAAGGTGCATGATGTCTATTTTCTCGAACATGGTGGAAAATTTTTTGGAGGTGTTCATGGACGATTCCTTTGTCTTTGGACCCTCATTCGATGAATGTCTCCTTAACCTTTCTCGTGTTCTTAAACGATGTAAGGAGACAAATCTAATTTTGAGTTGGGAGAAGAGCCATTTCATGGTTCAAGAAGAAATTGTATTAGGACACATAGTGTCCAAGTGAGGACTTGAAGTTGACAGTGCGAAAGTGGAACTGATTTCAAAACTTCCACCATCTACTACAGTGAAACAAATTCGCTCATTTCTCGGACATGCTGGTTTTTATCGCCACTACATCAAGGATTTTAGCAAAATTTCAAGACCCTTGTGCAATCTTCTGGCCAAGGAGACTCCTTTTAATTTTGATGAAGCATGTCTTAAGGCATTCGAGACACTTCGATCACTTCTATCCTCAACCCCTATCATGAAGACCCCTGATTGGTCTCTCCCTTTTAAGATAATGTGTGATGCATCTGACTATGCTGTCGGTGCAGTTTTGGGACAACGTGAGGACAAGCTCCCTCACGCTATTTATTATGCTAGCAAAACTCTAATGGATGCTCAAGTGAACTACACAACTACAGAAAAAGAGTTGCTAGCAGTTGTTTTTGTCTTGGACAAATTCCGCTCTTATCTTTTGGTGTCCAAGGTATTAATTTACTCTGACCATGCCGCTTGAAGGCATTTTGTGGCTAAATGGGAGACAAAGCCCCGTTTAATTAGGTGGATTCTCTTGCTTCAAGAATTTGATTTGGAGATTAGAGATAAAAAGGGATGTGATAATGTTGTCGCTGATCATCTTTCCCGCATTTCTATCGAGTCTTCTCTCATTCCAGTTCATGATTTCTTCCCAAATGAGCAACTGTTTGAGATTACTCCGAAAGAAGTGCTATGGTATGCTGACATCATTAATTACCTAGCAATAGGTAAAATTTCCTTTCATTGGACGAAGCAAGCAAGGGACCGCTTCTTCAAGTAGATTTTAAGATCCGTCCGTATTTTTAGTTAAGATCCGGCTCATTCAAGTACTGGCTGTACAGTCAATCGCTATGGTGCGTAGTTGTATACCTCTAGCAAGTCAGAACGTAGTCTCTACTCTTTAACAACCACACGATGTGGCACTTGTGGGAGACATTTATGCTGATAAGCTCGGGCGAAGTGAGCGGTGTCAAAAAAAATGGGTTGCGAGTCAATGGTATCGGGTCAACCCCGATTATGCTACACAAACCACCCGTTGTTAAACGGCAACACGACACCGATCATTATTTTAACGGGTGACACTGATAACGACCACCGATATAAACCCGTTTATGTATAACGGGAAAGTTGCAGAACTCCAAACCCATCACCGACCGTTTGACAACAATAAGTGAGTACGTCCAAACTATCGACATCAGATCCCCAACAGACCGGATTATACTTATGTTTAAAATTTTATTTCTAGACAAGATGAATCAATTTTTATTTGCAAAACATGCAAAAGGATTAACCCAAAAATTCTGGCTATTCACTCCAAAATCCGATGACCAAGCCAAGATTTAACCAATTGTAATCAGGAGACTATGATGAAAATGAAAACATTAAAATCAAAATTTAAGCTGCTATCGCAACTTCTATCCAAATCTACTTAGATGTTTCCATTGACATGAAACCCTGTGCAGTAAGATACCAATGTACATTTATTATTTACAAGTGTAAAAATCCAGGATTCTAAATCAACAATTTGCACTTTGAGGAAATTGAATTTTACAAATATAGAACAAGACAAGCACATAAACCACTCAATCATAATATACAAAGATTCAATTAAAGAAAAACCCCATTAGCCTAAATTACAAACCATGACATATAATAAAGCCTCAAAAATTCCAAACAGCCAAACCTAAGATTCTGACCGTCATCAAAAACTCTCTTATGCAAATAATCATCACCATTAATTTGAGCTCAAATGCCATATGAAGACTACATTACATATTAACGAAAATCCATAAAAAAATGACAAAATTAGATGTTATACCTCCTATTCACGTACTTCTTTGATTCTCACATTTTGAGAGTACGAGAAGGTCTCCAAGAAACTACGGGCTCAGGCTTACGGCCGTCCATAGAGAGAGAGAGGGAGATTTGAGAGAGGAGGCTAATGCCGCATATCTCGAGCACCTCGAGACTTCAGACAAATGCACGAAACACCAAGTCGACAAGACACACCCAATGTCGAGAGAGAATCAACGGGCATCTGGCTTATCGGGTACGAGATGAAAAGAGATCGATCCGCATACTGGCCGCTCGTAGTTAACGAAGCTAGCTTAAGTCTTATTGACGTTAGCGGCTTGTAGAGAGTGAGCGGCTCGAAGCCGTGCGTTTGAGTGAGCGGCGAGCGCGTGCTGGAACCGGTCCAAACAGTTAAAAGAGAGAGATAGTGGAGAGAGACTGAAATGTGAAATGTGAACCAATATTAAGGCTAAGGAATTAATGTCGAAACAGGTGATTTTACCTTTTTTTAATTTTTTTTTTTATTTTAACGGTACCGGCACCCAACGGCTCTGACCCGTCGACCGAATTACTAAAACGGGTTGACCCGTTTGACCCAATGTCAAACCCTTTAAGCCAAATCCTAAACCCATTTTCGTGTAGTGTCGCGTGGATTGCGGGTCGTTTCAAAAATTCCACCCCTAGCGAAGGAACTTTACAACAGCGGATCTATGGCATCCTTTTTAAGGAATGCTATCCAATATCTGTCGTTGTGTAATAGATGTCAACGTCTGAATAACAGTGCCGAAGGACATGAGCCTCTAAACCCTTCT
>FXXK01002390.1:0-12355 GCA_900184695.1 Betula pendula | reverse complement strand
TATAGGAGCAAGTGAGAGGCCCTAAGAAATTTTTTCGATTGATCTACTATTACGAATTTTGAATTAATGGTGTGACAATGTCAAGGTGGAGCGTCGTGTGAGGCAGTGAAAAGTATGCAACATTCCCGTTGCGAGAATTGCCTCTGGCCCGCGCTGTGCGGAGAAAGCAGAATGTTCGAATGATGTTGTGGTGATTCTGTTTTGGGTTGTATATTGATTCTGGAAGACCATATGGGCTCAGCTCCTTTGGCTCCTCCCAGATTCCCTTATGTGTAGCGCCAAACAAGAAACCCCTGCCAATGCGCGCACACAGAATCACGATGAACCTGGAATAAACAAAAGGTTGAGACGATTGGATTGCCAACTCTTAGTACTATGCAGATTGCGAACACTGAAAAGAATCTGCAGAAGAAAAGAAAATAGATGATGCGAATCGTAAAAAAAAAAAAAAAAACTAAAAAACTGCGAAATTAAAAACGATAACAAGCAAATGAGAATTTTTGCGGCGCCGAATTATACAGGATTCCTTAGTGTTTAATCAACATCATATGCTTGGTTCCGTTTTCTGCGGATCTTATTTTGTTGTTTTTTTTGTTTTGGGGACTTAGGAATCTATTATGCGTACCATATCAGTGTGAAGTGCTGTGCGGGATATAGTGCGACAAACAGCTGAGTGTGCTCTTTCTTTCTTTCTTTCTTCCGTTCCCCCCCATGTGATGTTGAGAAAATAAAATAGAGGCAAACTTTCAGTTGCTAGAAGTATAAATGAATTTCCTCTAATCATGAGTTATGTCCTCGTTCGTTTTGTTTTTTGGTCAGTGGTGAAATCTTTTGCTTGGGCGGATCCACATTACTCAGGGCGTCTCGTTCCTGTCTTAGCGGAGGGTTCCCCCGTCTGCCGAATGCGAATTCTTTTGTGCCCTAATCCATAGTGACTGGGGGTGCGTAGTAGTGCATAGAACGTTATACACATAGCTGCGTGCTCACTGTGATACACACATGTAGCCAAACAAACAAGAATAGAAAAAATAAAGATAAAATAAAATAAAAGAAGACTAAAGCAAGACGAAACATGCATCAAAGTTTTGGCTGAGTAGGTAAGGGTCTTGGTTGTTTTAGATCTCAATCAGAATTTAAGTCAGAATCTACTTAAGCAAATAATTCCTTTTGGAGCCATGCGTCGCCGTGTGAGTCGAGGAAGGGGTTTGTTATCCAAGTGTGTGAAATTAGCCGCTTGTTGTATGAAGCTTAACTCCATACAAGATTTGTCATTAGACAGGCACGTAGTTTTGTTTTTTTAATTAAAAAAAAAAAAGAACAAATGCAGTTCTTTGCAGACGGTGATAGTAAATAGTTGAAGAGGAACGCGAAGAAGCAAAGAGATTGTATATGATGTATTATATATTATTATATTATATATATATTTTGGGGCCTGCCCCAGCTTCCTCTAGGTTCCTATTTTCTCTTCTCTATCTCTATCTCTCTATTATGATGAATTGTGATTGATGGTGAGGAAAAGAAAGTATAGCATCTCTTCTGTTTGTTCTTCATATCTATATATATATATATATATACTAAATATCTACCTATTCCTATCCTCTCATTATATCTGTTTTTTTTTTTGTTTTTTTTTTAGTTTTTCCTCTTTTGCGTTTTCTGTGTTTGTAATGTCCAGCGATTGCGGGGTGCGGGCGAATCTGGATCTCGTAGAGTTTGGTGATAGGATCTTTAGGGTGTTTAGGATATGTTATACGCCAACAATTCCAGGAACATTTACTACCGAGAATCGGGAGAACAGACAATCAATGTAAGCCTAACATTCTAAACCGGTCCTTTGTGCGGAACATAAAATTCCTAAGCTACTTCGTTTAAATTATATAGCAACGTGAACCATCACAGTTAGGTATATTATTGTTAGTAGTATGGTAGTTATCTCTAGGCTTAGCGATGGAGTCTTTGATCATCTCGTTTGAAAGAATCAATTGAGTTTTAAATAGATATGATCAAAGGCGATGTTCTAACAAATGATATTCGCCCAGGGTTCAGATTTTGAATTGCGAGAGCGTCACGTTAAGAAAATAGATGTTGGGATACAATTAGTGCCTGTTGCTCAAGTAGATCGACTTTTGAATTATGCTTGGGAACAGCACATGTCAAATGCCATAGAAATAGTTGTTTGACTGTCTGCTCAGGGTCTGAATATAATTAATTTTAACATAAGATGGTCAGAAGCTGTTCCTTTTAGATGTATAATTTAAAGGATTGACAGCTGTGGGTTTCACAAAGCCGAAAAACTTCTAAAACCAATTTGGTAAAAAAAAATTTATTTCCTGTATCATGTAATCGTTTTTGTCAATCCGTTAAATTGCGATAGCGATCTAAAATGTTAGCGAAGCAATATGCATAATGTGCGGCACAACAGTTCCCATGAAGTCAGAAAATCACGTAGAATTCAGGTTGTAAGTTACGTCAAAAAGTGATGATCACTTTCATTTTCTTTGAAACATGGATCAGGAGCGGTTGGTTGTGCCAAGTCAGATGAGGCAGTTGTTATACCAAAAAGCGGTGGATCTGTACAACCAGTTTAAGCCATAATTACTTCCATGCGGTCAGTGGTAGACAATTTGCAGCAAGCCCATCTGGCATGGTCCCAATACTAGCATGTGCATGAGAATAGAAGCTATGACACGCCGGTAGAGATGGATGACAGTCGTAGTAAATATTCTACCTAGCTGGTCCGCTGCACAAATGTGGTCTACCAAATATAGTGCGAATGTTAGACACTAAAGAAACAGTAGTAAAGGTTAACTTCTAAACTCGATTGTGAATTTATTAAACATTAAGTCGATCTTTGCTTGATCGAATCTAATTGTTAATTTAATTATAGATTATGTCGTAATTTGTAAATCATTAAAAAGATTTGACCAAAACTTCTAGTGATATATACTTTAAGCCCGTGCCACAATTGAATTGTGGAATATTGATCTTAGTACGCAAAAGGCCTAAAGAGAGATGAAATCCCGGGGAGACGGTGACCAGGTATAGATGCTAATAGTCAGGAGTGAATAATTAAAAGCAAAAGGTTAGGTGCATGTATTGATTAAATTTGAGCCTAGGCGTAATATGCTCCGTCTTGTAAATCGCCTTTGTAAACATATGTTAAAAAGATAATATTTTCAGTTGAACATAGAGTCAAAGAGGTTAATTCGAAATATTTATAAATTTTTATTTATTTTATATTACTGTTATCATATTGGTTTTTGAAAAGAGAAATTATTGTCAATCAATAACGGCCGAACCTTCCCCTCTCTCTCTCTTCCTTTGCGTATCGACTGGGTGAATTCGATAACGTAGTATAAGATACGACCTTTAGGCTTTTATGGACCACCGCCGTTCAATTCTATTCGACCGATGGAAAAGCGTTGAGATTAAATAATTTAAATCTATGTTCTATTAAAGAATAGAAATCATGCTCTACCTTTGGGAAAATATGCATTAAAAAATCACTGTGTTCAAATTAACTCATTCGGAGACAATATATGGCAGTATATATAATCCTGCGTTACTAGAACAAATAGGCTTATAGTACTCCGAGTTGGGAGGTCTCTTCCTGTCTTTTCTACATATTCTGCTGACAGAGAACACCTTGTAAAGATGCAGCTTGACCGCAAAAGAATTGATGAATTTAATTATCTTAATGTATATTTTTAATACTTATCGATCTGTTTGTATTGGTTCAAACTTGTTTGGTAAATAAGTAAGTCGATTCAATACATAAAATATTAATTAAAAATGAGGATCGTGATAAAATGACGGAGATAAGTTCGAACTCAGGATACTCTTGATCGTCTGATATCATGTCTAGATCATCACATATTTGAAAAGCTTAAAAAAATAAATAATTGTGAATTATTTAATTATCATTTTAGGCAGAAAAAGCCGTTTAGTAGGAATAGACCAATTAGGAGATCGAAAACGACATTCTCTTTGGTATTCTATAAAGGTTTGTGTAAAAGTATAAATTAAATAATTAAATTATTTATTTTTAAGCTTTTCTAAATACTGTGGATGATTGTAACATGATATCAAAATAGAAGTATCCTGAGTCTCGGAACTTGTATCTTCCCTCGATGCGGCTATATCGACATCTCAGTGTTTAATGAAATATTGTTATGTATTGAATCGACTTCACTTTATTACAAAAAAAGTGTTGACCAATACAAAAGATCGATAAAGGTATGGTAAGAAGTGATAAATTAAATAAGCTAGTAATTCATCAATCTTTTCTGGTGGAATACATGTTTGAAAGGTGGTTCTCTGGTCAGCAAGGAATGTAAAAAAAGAAGAAGGAGCCTCCACTAGGCAGGGTACTATAGGCGTAAATTGTTCTAGTAACAGATGTATACGTAATGCATCGGCCATAGTATTGTTCCAATGAGTTAATTTGCAACAGAACGTGATTTTAATGCTATGAGTGTTCGCAAGGTAGAAGCAAGATTCTCGTATTTCTGTTAATAGAGAATAGAGATTTAAACTGTATTTTAATCTGCAGAACGTTTTCCAGTGCGTCTACATAGAATGAACGGCGTGGGGTCCCATGTAAGAGCGCTAGGGAAGGCTGCGTATCGTGTAGTATAGTTATAAGAGTGACCGCATGGAAGGCAACGAGGATGAGGAGGAGAGGAGGAGCGGGAAAGGTCGCACGCTATTTGACGCTTGAGGCAATACTTGTCTCTTTCGAAACGACACAAGATATGGACAGTGAAAGTAATAAGCTAAAATAGAAATAAACAGATGCTGATATATAATTGAAAAAGTGACTTTGGACAGTTGATGTGCGACATCAAGACGCATATTATTATTTTAAGAATACCTTTGAAAAGGCGATTAACAAATCGCAGCCATCTTACGGGCCACTGTAGGCGTCAAATTTTAAGTCTAATAATGAAAACCTAATCTTTTTTTAATTATCAGCTCCTGAGTTGATTCAGCATCGTAGTACAGATGGGTAGTTGGACTTCATCTCTCTTTAGCGCTTTTGCGTAACAAGATGAATATCAACGAGTGTATGTGGGCACGCTCTAGGTATGAGTATATAGAGTTTGGTCAATGGTTTTTACATGATGTTGTGACGAAATGTAGGACCGATATAAGGTTTAATATAGAAATTGAATAAATTAGAAGTTGATCGAAGAAAAACCTTGATGTAAATGTGTTAATTAAATACAATCGAGCGTAGAAGTTGTAACGCCTTGTATGTGTTGATAGTTTAGTCGTAACAATTGCCACGTATATTTGTAGACAAAATGGTTGGGCAGGACCAGCTATGTTAAGAAGTAGTAGACTGTCATCATCTGGCACCGGTGGTTACCTGGCTTCTGAGTTTCCGGCCATCGCGTCTAGTTTGGGATCCATGCGATGGCATGGTGCTTGCTCAAAATTGTTACACCACGACGCATGCATTTAATTATGCCTTAAATGTTGTACATCCCACCGTTATTTGTGATAACAACCTTCACATCGTGACTTGGCAGCAGCAATACCAACGCTGCCGAATCATGTTGTCCAAGAAGAATGGGAAAGTTGGGTAGGTATGATGTGTTGGACGGTAAGCGTTAGAATCGCGTAAGGTGTCTACGTGAGTTTCTGACTTCATGGAATGTGGGCCGATCAACATATGCATATTGCTTCGCCTAAAATAATTGTAGATCGCTATCGAATTGAATCCTTGAAAACAAACGCATTCCAGTGAAATAGGACGGAAATAATTTTTTTTACCAACTTCGGTTTATTAGTAAGTTTCGCTTTGAAGCCAGCATGTATCCTTTAAGATTATACATCTAAAAAAATCTGTTGACATTCTCTATTTAAAAATTATCTTAACTATTCAGTGAGAGAAGTCAAAACTTTTTATGGCATTGAAATTGTAGTGCACAAACAGTATTCTAAAAGTCGTGCTACTTGACAAACGGCACTATTGTATCCCAACAACTATTTCTTAACGTGACTGCTCTGCGCAATCGAAAGTTCATGAACCTGGCTGAATTCATTTGTTTAGAACAGCCTGTTTGATCATCTTAGTTAAAAACCTAATTATTTTTCAAACGAGATGATCAAAGACTCCCATCTAATAAATCAAATACATACTACAAGAAATAATTATAGTATATGTGATGGTTCACGTTGCTATAAAGTTTCCAAAGCAAACGTAGTTGGAGCGGAAATTTATGTTCGAAAAGAAAAAAGAAAAAAAAAAAAAAAAAAAAAAAAAAAGAATAAAAAAAAAAAAACAAAAAAAAAAAAAGAAAAAAAAAAAAAAAAAAGAAAAAAGAAAAAAAAAAACAAGAAAAAAAAAAACAAAAGAATGGACGGTTTAAATGTTAGGCTTACCAGTTTGTTCTTTCTCCCATGTCGTAGGGTTGAATTGCCTGCAAGTTTGTTGCTTATCTAGCAACCCCTAAAATTCTATAGCCTAATAGTGTAGGATCCAAGATTGGTCACCCGCCGAATTACATATATCAAAAGAAAAAAGAGGAAAAACTAAAAAGAAAAAAAAAAAAAAAAAAAAGGGTATACTGTACGTTACAATGTGTGTATTGGGGTGTCGTTTTTAGTATTCCCTTTCACCTTTGTGACTATAAGGAAGAAGGATGCCTATCTTGGTTTTTTCCTCAACTTAATAATTCCATCAATTGCGGCGTCGGCCAGGTGGCCGAAGGTGGAGAATAGGAGGGCTGGGCCATGGCCCCCCAAAAGTTTTATATTTATTGGTTTATTATCCCATCATTATTGTATTTTTGGTCTTCTTCCGTTCCTCTTCAACTATGTTACTATCCAGTCTTCCAAATACTGCATTGGTTCTGTTTCTTTTTATTAAAACAACAAGAACTCACTCCTTTAATACAAAAAAACTCTTTATTTGGAGGTTCAACTGGGCATTCAGTCGTCTAACTTTGGCACAGCGAATTTAGTAAAACTTTTACTCACTAGTCTTATGGTCATTCCTCCAAAAATTAATTTCACTTAATTATATTTAACCTTAAATCTGATTTATATTGTCTAAAAAAACCAGATACCCTTACTACTTCATCCAAGCCACTTTGGACTGGCATTTTTTGTCTTCTTTACTCTGTTATTTTTCTATCTTATTTTTTCTATTCTTGTTGTTTGTTGACTGAGTTAGGTGTCAGTAAATTTCAGCGCTATTATTTTTTATACTAAATCAATGGATTATATTTATCACAAAATTCAATTTTGTATGGACATTCTAACACATTGTATATCATCTGAGTTCTTATTAAGTTTGCGCCCAGCAACCAATATTTCACCAACTTACCCCAAAACAACAAAACATTAAAAACTCAATATTATATAAATCTTACTTCTGATCAACTTAAATTTTCTTTAATTTATTGCGTCACATCACAGTTTTGATAAAAAATAAATAAATAGAATAGCAACACTACTTTTTTGCTTCAAGTATAAGTCCACCAGCACTGTCACATCTATCTTGTCTCATAACTTGATCCTAAGAGTTCCCCAAATAGGTATATCCTCAAATCAAAATTAGACACATCAGTATATGTTTTCCAATCTAAAGCCAACTAATAAGTCTTGAATTCCTGCCAAATCCAATTTTCTGCTGTCTATTTGTTTTAATCACAGTATTTTTTTTTTTTTTTTTTAACTCATTTCATCATTATTTTCTTGGTCCTTGTCTCATATTCTTCATTCTTCCAATCTTAATATAAATATTTCCAATCCAAACTCTTCTCGTCTCAACCTTTTGTATTATTAGGCTCATCGTGATTCTGTGAATGCCGGCCCATTTGGCAGGGTTTTTTTGGGCTAACATAAGGGATTTGGGAGGAGCCCAAGGAGCTGAGCCCATTGGTCTTCCAGAATAATATAAACCCAAAAGAATACCCACAATATTGACATTCTGCTTTCTCGCAACCGCTGGGCCAGAGGCAATTTCCTCGCAACGGGAAATGTTGCATACATTTTCACTCTCACACTCCACCTTGACATTGTTACAATTAAATTCAAAATTTAATGGTGATCAATCGAAAAAATCTTCTTAGGAGCCCTCTCACTTGCTATATCCGGGTTGAAAATTTCACAAGTAGATTTCCATCGGTATTCAGAATGTCTCAACCCATCACCAAGAGACAAGCATAGGAAATGAGTAGTGCTATATAATAGTCATAGACTCTAATCTCACTCCTATTTCACAAGGCTAATGTAATGTAACAGAGTCCATCAAACATTAAATCAACTATTGTTAATAAATAAATAAGATAAAATTAAGGACTAATGACACTTGTCACTTGCTACATAAACTCAATGAGATGGGAGTGGGATTAAAGTCTAAGGTTATGTTTGGTAAGTGAAATGACAATTATTTAGAATAGTCTTTATTAAGAATGAAAGAAGTTGAATAAATTAGCCTTGTAAAAGTCATTATCATGGTCATAAGAGAATGACTATTCCTTAAATTG
The DNA here is from genome assembly GCA_900184695.1 of Betula pendula. Lineage (NCBI taxonomy): Eukaryota > Viridiplantae > Streptophyta > Magnoliopsida > Fagales > Betulaceae > Betula > Betula pendula. Next base: position 3,854 of record FXXK01002390.1, on the reverse strand, counting down.
AGAGAATAATTATTCCTCTCAAAAAATTGAAAAAGAGATAAATAACCTATTTTTCTCAATTAAAAAATAATTTCCTCATGATTATGAGGATGACTATTTCAAGTATTAAAAGTATAATGTATATTTTAATCTCAATAGATATTTTATTTCACTTCTTTCATTCTTAAAAAATTTATTCATTGGAATAAATATTCTACGTACAAAACCAAATAATATAGACTTGCTCTTTGGCTATTCATCTCCAACAACCTTTTTAAGACTCGTCAAAAGATAACTACTATCCATGAACAAAGAGGAAATGCTTGTACACTTTCTAGAGGTTATTCTAGGGATCCTTTTAAGATTTTTTTTTTATTTTTTTAATCAAATGGGGCCTATCTCTCAATGAAATGTGCGCCCCAATTTGAATTAAAAAAAAAATCCTAAAAAGACCTTAGAAAGATCTCTAGAAGATGTTTCTAGTAAACCCCGTGAAAAAGTAAATACTCGATAATTGCTCCCGAATATCTGGATCAAATCATGGAAAGTGCCTTGCTCCAGAAATTCTATTCACGTGTTCTGTCAGAGTATTTCAAGGGTACAATATTCACCGGGTGTAATTAGATTTTTTCGTGAACCGTTCATTTTAAAACAAACGGTCTAGATCATGACAACACCAAAAAAAAAAAAAAAAAAAGTTTGAAAGATGGCTTGGACCACCCCGATAGGTTTGGGGTGGTTGCACAACCTCCGAACCACTGTTTAAAGGTGGTCAAACCACCCTTTGACAGAAGGGGCACCTAAAGCCATATTACAATTTCTTTTCTATTTCATTGCATTGTTGTTATGATCCGGACCATTCATAAATAATATATATATAATTTTTTTTTGCAACGGCTAAAACACCATAGGTTAGCACTTGGCCTGCAAGCATGCACAGGGGCAAGACACCCTGACCATTCAAAGTTTGCCCATACCTTGTCTACCAGTCAGATTTAGGTCCACACCCAGTTTTGGAGGACTTGACCCATGCCAATGCCACTCTCAATGCCTGCATTCTACTGGGTTGCTTCTAACTAAAGTTGCACAACACGACACAACATGATATCACACTGTGCCTAAACCCATAGTAGGCACAAGCGCTACCATGCCCCGCACCGCACATTGGCCTACTAATGCAAAACAACCACAGCACCATCTTGCATGTTGCTCGAGACAACCACCGAGTGTTGAGCCAATGCCAACCATTTATCCGCGAACAATGCCCCCATCAACACGCCCGTGATAGCATGCTGGCTGCTGCAACAGAAGCATTATCCAAATGTAATTTTAGGAAAATAATAAAAATAAATATGAAACATATAATACAAATGAAAATTCCTTCATAGAGACATTGATTACCACGTTCAAACAAATTTCCTAAGCAAGTGCATTCATCCTTGAACAACTGTTTGTTGCGACTGAGGAGCTTCTCTGCCACAAAATCCATAATCATGATGCCTGCGTTGTTTTTGAGCAAACATATACTCCTGCTCTTTTTGGGTTGGACCAAATCCCTTCAGCTCCTTTCCAGCTGAAGGGGCTTTCCAGCTTCTAGCTGAATTGCCACGAAGATTGATAGGAGTGCGAATTGTTGCGCTCACAACATTGCTCATTAGGCTGCTACCAAGAACTTGTCTAGCAGCTTTCACCAGCATATATTCCCATTATTAGATCTTCCACTTGACGGTGGAAAAGATACCCTTGATAGACTTTTGTGGCCTTATTTTGATAGGCCGTGTATCTTTTCTTTCAATTGTATTTGCTTTGCTTATGTTTCTGTATGTTTTGGTTTCCACACTCATCTAAAAAAAAGAAAAAGAAAACTAGTTTCTCTTAAGGGAACACCACGAATTGCTGGATGTTTTCTGATGAGGAGCAGTCATTGCAAGAAAACCTTCATTGGCTGAGCATACCATCAGTGCTTGGTTGACAAAGTAAGGCTCTGAAACCTTGTGAACATTTCATATCTTATACTAATATCCACAATGGTCTAATACTCAATATTTATGAGCAGAACCATGTAAATCAGACAGCTGCAGTCTCACAAACCAGAGTGTCCCAGAGCAAGGTTCTATGCTGTTATAAGCAAAACAATACTCAACATAGAAATAGATAAAATCAAATGACAAATCCTACGGAAATTTCACAATCCATGACAATCTACAAATCAAGAGATGTGAAATGGATAACCAGCATATCCCCTAAGGCACAAGCACAGTAAAACCACAACAATAAAGTCATTTGACATGAGTTAGATACAGCATGGATGAAAGTAGCACTGTCCTCAGCTGTCGAAGGCTACTCAAGTGTGTTTCTTCAACACTGGAGGTGGAACCTTCCCTTTTCTTGGTCGGACAGCGGATCCCTGCTATTACACCTGCCCCTTCCTCTTAGGGCATGGGTATGTGAGAGGGGACTCTCCTGCCCGAGCAAGGAGCGCACTTGGGTATGGAAGCCCTGCTCGGGCAGGGGGCTCCTCTCACAGCCTGCTGTTATTACCCCTGCCCCTTCTCCGAATCCTTCTCGGTAAGAAGCATAATAATTTGCTAAAAGAGTTAACTGAAAAGTTAGACTAAAGCTTAGTGTACAGTAAATAGAGCAGTATGCCTCTCCCCCCCACCCCACACCCAAAAATATATATATACAGATTCTTCTGTTTTTCACCTTTGGTCAGAATGTACCCAGATTACAAGAATTACCAGTGAAACATATATCATGTCTTTCATGATGTCAAGAGTTGCCCTAGCCAGATTTCAAATGAAACTCACTTTGATGATACCATGGAAAGCGATTGTAAGTACATTAAATAAACATATAACTCGCACCTATTCAGAACTCATACATTTCTGAAAGCGATTGTAGTATTGCTAAGTGCCAAATACAGGACGAAGACACCGGGCAGAACATGAATAGCTTTTCACAATTGCTGAATAACAACTATGCAATAGTACTACTATCCAAGAAGAACTAAAAAGCCACATATTCAAAGCAGAAACGCCTGCACCAATCATTGCATCAATTGAGAACTGTTTCACTAAAACAAGTAACATCAAATATGACAATGAAGCAGAATTTCATTTCTAATAAGAAGAGAGTTACAGCCAACATTCGAAAGGCTTGTCATTCAGCAGTGACCAAAACTCCAGAGCTCCTAATTCTTTCTTGCTAATCTTTCATCTCAAAACAATAACAAAACTTGACGAGACCCTCCCCACCAATTCTACCAAATCAATGACTCTAGCAACCAAAACCTTTTCCCCTGTTAGAATAATCACCGATTAACCTTCTTTTCCCCAATTTCACGAAAACAAAAAATTCCAATACTCCTAGATATAGAATTGTTAGATAATAATCATAAAAATCAATTATAACTTATTCTTCACCGTGATACCGAGCTCCCCCGCCACAATCACCGTGGTCGCCATGTCAATAAACATGCCGTGCTCCACAACACCCGCGAGCCGCAAAATCTCGTCGCTCGCAGCCTTCAAATCCCCGATATCCTTCTTGAAATACAAGTCCACAACGTAATTCCTGTTATCCGTCACAGAGGGTTCGCCGTTTTCACCGCAAGTCCTGAGCTTCGCAACGCAGCCCGAGTCCTCAAACAGGGCCTGCAGCCTCTGCGCCGTGAACTTCCAACAAAAGGGCACGATCTCGACCGGCATGGCGAGCCCACTACCACCCAGATGCTTGACGAGCTTGGACTCGTCCACAATGACGACGAACTTCCGGCAAGAGCTCTCCACCATCTTCTCTCGCAGGAGCGACCCACCTCGGCCCTTGACAAGGTTGAGGAAGGGGTCAACCTCGTCGGCTCCATCGATGGCGAG
>FXXK01002389.1:1814-36712 GCA_900184695.1 Betula pendula | reverse complement strand
ATTGGTGGTGATTTTGGAAAGAATAAGTAAATAATAAAGAAAAATATTTAAATGGAGTAGAAAAAGATTTAGAGAGTTTGATGTGAAATGCTTTTGGATGGAAAGTGGCTAGTTAAACTAGAAAAAATAAAGTGGCTAGTTAAAGCAGCAATTTTGCTAAATCGCATTATTTTCCTTAAATGTATGAAAAATTTTTAAAAGAACAATTTAAACAAACTTCTTTAGTGTTTCCAAAATTAGAAAGTGATACCACTTTTTCTTCCCTTAACGTTATTTTAATATAAAAAAAAAAGTTTTATCTTTCATCTTTTTTTTAAAAAAAAAAAATTTATTTGAAATAATATTTAAATGACTTTTTTTTTCTTCTAAAATTTAATTTTAAAAAATATTTAAATAATATAAAAAAATGATAAAGGAAGTTATTGTATAATTTATTTAAATAAAAAAGTAAAAAAATATTTTAATCTTCTACGTTTAAAAAAAATTAAGAAAAATTAGTACTAGTACTATCGGGGAAAAGTCTAATCTTATCTGCCCATGAATGGTAAGTCGGTGACAGAAGCCCATCGAAGACTACGATAAAGGCCTAACACAAATTCGTAACAATGAAGACCACTTTATAACTATTAATGGACCGAAATCTACAATTGAACCAAATTCCTTTTGGGCCACCATTTTTCACCACGGAATCCCACCCTTCTGGGGGTTTTCCCCAAAGAGTACCCCGGCAAAATGTCAAACCATCACCAATTGAGGATAACAATTTTTTTTTTTTTTTTTTTTTTTTTTTTTTTAAAAAGGATGATAACCCCACCCATTGAGCAAAACCATCTACACATATTTGCTATTTATACCCTAATGGCACAACTTAAAAGCATTGCACCTACCTATAATAATTTTTTTTAAAAAAAAGGCATTACATGTGGTTCACCTCATTCCACGATTGGTCTTAAATTTTGTGAGCTTATTTACGAATNTCTTACACAAGTCAAATCGAGTTTAAACAAATTTAACTTATTTATATATGAGCCTAAATTTATATTAAGCTTAATTCATTTAATAAAAGAACCGAACTGTGGAGTCCAGTTTATCGAGTTCGAACCGGTTACGAACAACTCTGTTCGTTTACTATTCTAACTATGCCACAAGACCGTATCAATGAAAACAAACCCAATTCTGCCTTTTTTTTTCTTTTTTTTTTTTGATAAGTAATTCTGCCAAATCTTTTTTAAAAAAGTTTATAAGACAAAACGGAAATTTGCCTTGCGTGTAAATGTGGCCCTCAATTTGAGATCAGCAACAAACGAAAGAAGAGGAGTTTGATTTGATGGCGAACCTGATCTTTGATTGCCAAGTCCTTACGAAGGGATTGGGGCATTGCATATGAAGCATTTATGAAGAAGAAGCCAAATTTTGTGGCGTTTGCTCAGAACGATGATCATACCTACCCTCGTAGAAGCTTCTGTTCTTTGACAAACTACCAGTTTAAAATAATGGAATTAGTTTAGTTTATCTAAACTATTCTAAAAATAAATTTTACCCGTAAACAAGAAGTTCTATATTTTACAAAAATTTTAACCATTGGGTGTATTCACGAGTTTTTTGTGTGGCTTGAAATTGAGATGACCCCATGAAGACATGAGTCGTATCGACATTTTCCTCGTATCAACAACGTGGCAATTGGGGACTGGGCTTTACCGTGTCCCTGGCTCCTGGTGATAAAGGTTGTTGTCCAGACCCCGTGAATCTTTTCTCTGCAACTCAAAGTTTCGGCCAGAATCCTTAGGCCTCTCGAACTTTTCCTCTTTTATGATCTGTAAGTTCTGTTTCTTTGCCTCTTTTCAATTCTACAAAATTGGGTATGATGTTACTGTGGAATGCTTGAAAAACCCATTATTCTCGTTGATTTTCTTAAGAGTAAACGAAAAATCTGAGATGCCCTTTTCTTTTTTTGATCTGGAGAAACCCATCTTGCGTTTTCGCTTAATTTGACCATGGGTTTTCACAGGGTTTGTGAAAACCCATGGTGTATTTCTTTGATTTGGGGTACTTTGTAATAATCTTGTCGATATTGTTTTTATTGATCAATCTGCAATTTTGGATAATTTTTCATATTCAAATTAGTGCTTTTATCCTTCAGGTTTTGGTTTGTGATAATCTATGTGACCCACGTGGTATTGTCACTGATTTTGTTTACATTCCTTAATAATATGTTAAATTCATGATGGGGAACTCCAAATTTTGTGGCGTTTACGTTATTCTGTTGTTGGTCTTATTGGAACCGAAACTACCACTGATTTCATTCAAGTTTTTGAGAATTGGTTGTTTGATTTTTTGCAGAAAGAATTGCTGGTTTTTTAGCGCAAAAAGGAAAAATGATGCGTTACTTAAAGGAGATCTATCAAGACCATATGAAGTCTAGTGGTGAAGATTTGCTAAGTGCAATAATCCCTTTGTTGAAGCTCCTTTCCCTCACGGTTATAGGTCTGGTTCTTGCACACCCAAAAACCCAAATAATTCCTAGAGCGACATTTAGGCTCCTCAGCAAGCTTGTTTTTGCTCTGTTCTTGCCCTGCCTAATCTTTACCGAACTCGGTGAAAGCATTACACTTGAGAACTTTGCTAAGTGGTGGTTTATACCGGTTAATGTGTTAGTCAGTACAGCTATTGGTTGCTTACTTGGGTACTTAGTTGTGATTATTTGCCGCCCGCCTCCACAGTTTAGAAGATTCACCATTATCATGACTGCATTTGGTAATACTGGCAATCTCCCTCTTGCCATTGTTGGGTCAGTATGTCATACTGCGGATAACCCATTTGGATCCCATTGTCATTCGAGAGGGGTGGCTTATGTCTCTTTTTCTTCATGGGTTTCTGTGATTCTTGTTTATACCCTCGTGTATCACATGATGGAGCCTCCATTGGAATATTATGAGATTGTTGAAGAAGGGGGTGAGATTGAAGAACAACAAGCAGTTAATGATGCCAGTAGGCCTCTCCTTGTAGAAGCTGAATGGCCGGGTATTGAAGATAAAGAAACTGAGCATTCCAAGACACCCTTTATTGCTAGAATTTTCCAAAGCATATCAAATGTTTCTCAGTCTTCTTTTCCTGACTTTGAGGCTTCAGGAGAAGGCGTTGTGAACAGTCCCAGGTCCATTAGATGTTTGGCTGAGCCTAAAGTCGTCAGGAGGATCAGAATTGCTGCCGAACAAACTCCAATACGGCACATTCTTCAACCCCCAACTATTGCTTCTTTGTTAGCTATCATCATTGGGACGGTGCCTCAATTAAAAGCTTTTCTCTTTGGATATGATGCTCCACTGTCTTTTGTTACAGATAGTTTAGAGATTTTAGGTGGTGCAATGGTGCCTTCTGTGATGCTTATTCTTGGGGGTATGCTTGCTGAGGGGCCAATTGACTCTAAACTTGGACTTCGAACTACAGTTGGTATAAGCATAGCGAGGCTCTTGGTGCTTCCCATTCTTGGAATTGGTGTAGTAGCATTGTCTGATAAACTCAATTTTCTGGTTCATGGTGATGCAATGTACAGATTTGTACTTTTGTTGCAGTACACAACACCAAGTGCCATTTTATTGGGAGCAATTGCCAGCTTGAGGGGATATGCAGTTAGCGAGGCTTCAGCACTACTCTTTTGGCAGCATGTGTTCGCCCTCTTCTCCCTTTCTGTGTATATTTTTATCTACTTCAAAATAATCCCGTATGTTTGAGGTTTGGCTAATGCTTTGCTGCCTCAAGGGCTCTTCAATTAGTGGTTAGTGTTTAAATACCATCAGATTACCGCTTTCACTCTGTCTATTACAGTATATTACTGAAATAAGATGTACATGTTTATTTGCTCTATGTGCTCTACTTGGTACTGGTGATGGAGATAAGTGATGCTTCTCCCCAATCAATTATTGGTTCTATTATGAAAGTTGATTTTGTAGAATGATTAAATATGGTTCTTGTTCTGTAAAAGCTTTGTTAGCACCCAAGTTAGTCATCTTATTTTTTTATTAGGCATTGTGTATAGCTCTGAAAGCTTTCTCAGTTAAAGCCATTGACTATAGTAATAGATCATTTACAGAAAGTAATGATTTTTTTCCTCCTGGAAAAGCAACTCATTCAGAAATGGGAATATCATTAAGTAATCATTCCCAACTGGTTGACATTGGCTAAATGAATCCTAGATCAGTTTGTTAAAATACTGAAAAAGGGAAATATAGAAAAAGTTCGATGCGAAGTGATCTAAAGCTACCATGCTTGATATGAATCTTTAGTCTTTTGGAAATATGCTAGAGAAGTCCTAGACAATTAATCTTTCCAAAAGCAGTAAAATATGGCTTTTGGTTATATGGACAAAGAATGCTGCAACCAAAGTTACTAAATGCACAATTCTTCAAGACTGTGACTCATTCCATAGAGTGAGATCAAAGTTACTGAAATGAGTTATTTGATTGATTCCATTTCTATGAATTGTTTGATGTGGTTAAGACCTTGATAATTTAGTATGCAGGCAAAAATAAGCTTGAAACACAATTAGAAAAATGAGGTGATGGGACTGCTTTTCTAAGTAGGGCTGGTTACCGACCCCTTTGGGTTGGAGTCAGAAAATAGATTCTGAGCCGAGCCGAATGACATCGAATTCCGTTATCAATCGGAAATCTTGGGTCGGCTTGGAATTTGGGTTTACCGTTGGATTTCGCTGGTACCTTTAAGCAGGAGAGCTGCAAGAGGGTGTCCAAGGATGATGCGTTGTTGCCAATTTCCAATAAGGAATTGAGGAGCAGAGTGGTGGAAATGGCCGTGAATTCAATGAAGGAAGAAGAGGAACGAAGGAGGATTCGACTGCAGTACGTTAACCCATGAAAGCAAGTTGAATGACGATCAAGAGAAGAAGAGCAAGCTGGGAATTGATCAAACGAATGAGAATTTGGTGAAAGATGAGAGTAGATAGTTTGAAATAGAAAGTTTAGAACAGTAGAACATAATACTATGATGATAAGTGATTGGAACTCGGAACAACAACTAACTAAATTCAACAGTGTCTAATAGCAAGTATGTGAATATTTTACAGAGAATATAGAATTTTTAAAAAAGAATATTAATTAGGAAGAAACAAAAAGTAATAGAACTAAGAGGTAAAATATTAGAAGTGATGAAAGAAAAGAAGAGGAAAGAGATTAAGAATGATGAAAGAAAAGAAGAAAAAAAAAAAAGGAAAGCACATTGGCATATGCTTTGGTTTAGAATGTTTTTGGGTTTCAAACATATCATGTCACCTTCTCTCTTTTTCTTTTTTTCCTCTTTTTTTTCTTAAGTCCTCATGACATGTCACGTTGTCTCTTATTTTATTTTTCCTAAAGGCCTTTCACCCTCTCATTCACACATGTTGCCTTCTTTCATTTTCACTACCTTTTACCTTCTTTTTCTTTTTTGGGCAAATTAAATATAAAGAACCTTAATCCAGACAATACATTTCAGGGCACTAAAAGAGGGTGATTCAATTGCCACCTCATGTTTATTTGTTAGCATGTTTTAATTAATAATTTTGTTGGAGATCCATTGCTGGTATCATGGATATGTTATTACAATTTCATGTTGATTATCACATGGTAATCTGGAAAATTGTTATGGTGTTTATGTAGCTTCATTGTCCCAATCAAAATTATACTTTTAATCATTTGTGCTGCTGTTCTCTTCTGTTGTTGCCTGGGTAACGTATGTTAAAGTATCCATACTAGTAAATGAATCCTTCTTGTATGAGCCTCATATTCTGGGGTTGTGGAATTGTATGACTCCAAAATACATACTTGCACCTGACATTGTGACTGGTGCCAACATAGGTTAAAGTGGCATTCTGAGAGGCAGAGCAAACATCTTCTGCCTTTATGATAACTGTGCCTGTCTGGCCCCTTCCATGCTGCCCTGCACTGCTTGTCTTGATCTTGATCTTGTGGGAGGAGATAGGTGTACTCCCTGCTCCATCAAGTGTTTGGTCTAGCCATGTTGGTCAAGAAAATGACCAAAGTCACTGAATAAAATTTACTCAACCACAGGCTTCAACCCTGACAAATGGCATCCCTATCAGCTATTTTTTGCTGGGATGGCAATCATTGTCTTTAGACTTGATGTCTGACCATGTTTTGTCAGACTGTTCGGAATTTTTCGCTCTTGTAATCTTGCCTAATGTTATGCTTATTTTATGAACTTACAAATGATTTTACACCCAAACTATGGTTTATGTAATCATGGAAAGGTTATTTGGTGCTTCTTTTGCTTGTGATTGAGATTGTGGCTTTGGCATTAAACTGAATTTACTTTTTTTTTCCTGAGCTTGTTCATGGAAACATAGAAGTAATATCTTCACACCCTTGTTTTTGTACACAGCAGGAAGTGTCTTCTTATTCTAACATCATTTGTCTACCCTCTTCCTGTATACAAATTGTCTGCTGTAACGGCTCATAAATGCTTGAGGTTTGTATGAGAATCTTTTGCCTTAAAAGTCCTTTCAATGTGTAAAAATTTAAAAAAGTGTGTTTGTAACATGTACCAGGGAATTCAGTTTGTGTGTTTTCCGTTTCATTGCAGGTGTTGCAGGTGATGCAGGTGAAGAGGCGTATTCAAGGATGTGAAAAAGAGGCACGGCTGGGTCCTCATCATGAAACCCATTTGTAAGGAATTTTGGCAAATACGTTTAATGTTCCTGCCTTAAGAAATGGTTTATGAATTTTTGAAATGTAACCCCTGGAAGAAGGTACTTAAAAGCTCTGTCACAATAATAATATCAGGATTCAAAGAGTTTGGTCCGCAACAGAGAGAATTTGTTTTTCATGTTTATTACGTTGAAACTACTAAGGTTTATATATGGTCAAGGTTGTTGGTCCAAGGGGGCAGCCATCCCTGGTCAAACGTTGTCTATACTCTTGTTTGGATCAGCACACATGAAAAGCGTGTTAGATTTTACGTGGTCAAATTGAAGTTAGGTCCTTAATTTCTTGTAGCGTATACTTGGATTTGGGATTTGAATATATATAGTCTCAAATCTTTTATGTGGACCGTATTTCCCGCAACGTAGTTGCCATGGACATTATTTTAGTAGGGCGATTGAAATATTATCTAAATTCAGTTTTTATTCAAGCATAAAACAAAAAGAAAAATATTATTTAATAGATTATTATATGGAATAGAAATTGACGTCCACTTTTTTAAGTGGACGTCAATCTTCCGCATGCGGAATAAAAAAAAAAATAGCATATTCTCACAAAGTGAGGGTATGCAGACGTGTAACACGATTTTATTATATGACTATTATACAATTTAATGATTAAAAGCGAAAATTAATCATGAATCAACTTTTGTTAAAAAAATATATATATATATTATATATATATATATATATATTAAGGATTGATTTTTATATCACGTTATTTTAATTATATGTATATATGTAATTAATAATAATAGTCTATTAATAATATTGTTTTTTAAAAAAAAATACAGATACAGTGAACATTGGTCGTTGTTTAGCCGAAGAATTAAACGTTCCCAAGAAGATATCCTGGTAAAATCTTGAAGACAAAAGTTGAAGATAGATTGATGAATAACTCAACGTCAGCCTAAGAAATTGCTTGTCAAGACTCAAAACGGCAACTTAGATGGCCTCTAAGCTACAGTGCCTTCCAAGAAATAAAATTAATATAGAAATAAGTATTGAAAAAAGTCTTAATATTTTAATATGAAAGACCATATGAAATCTACCAGAGTACACGCTAAAAGAGAATATATATATATACGGTAAATTATCACAGCTCAGGTTGATGTAATAGTACATCAGCATGGGTCAGTGAAGGTGGGTTCCATAGAAAAAAAAAAATAAAAAATATATATATATATATAATATATTATTATATATATAGCTATATATATATTTGTTTTTTTAAATCGATTCTGCCAAACTGATGCACTGTTGCATCAGCCTAATTGATGTTATCAGGCCTCTTAAGTATTTATATATAGCTTAGAAAAAAAAGTGCAAATGAAATCGATGGTTGGAATATGCGGAGAATCGTGATAAAAGCAAGCTCCACGCCTTGTTTCCCACGTGCCTTCCTCCGAAAGACAACTAAGTAATAGACCCACTCCAGACCATGACCATGATGGATGGACCGATATTGCCGCCCCACCCTTTTATAAAGCATGCCTTGACCCGACCCTTTTCAATTATCTTAAAGTCAAATTTTCATTATCTTATATACCCTATGCCCAAAAGCATATAAGATTACCCATTTATATTTCAATTTTGCATAGCCTATAAATCAGAAAATTTCAAGTGTTTCTTCGTATATTATAATTCTTAGATGAATAGAATACAAAAAAAAAAAAAAAAAAAAAGGTGAATAGAATAGGTGTTGATACCACCCATGGGATTGATGTCAACCTCTGTTCTCGAGCTATTTTTTAAAAAATAAAAATAAAAGGGAAAATAAAAGGTTACACTCTCTGAAAGGGAAAATGATGCGAAATCGGACATTGGGATTTTTTTATCCACTACAAAAGGAAGGGTTGGAAATAAAGCTCCTCTTAACTTTACTTCCTTCGATCCCTTAAAGAATTATTATATATATATAAATGATACCCGAAATGGAACATTTGGGATTTTTTTATGACAGAGAAATTAGCTACAAATTGGTTGTAACAATTAAGCTATAAAATCAAGTCTAATAAAATGATATGTGTCCCTTTACAACATGTGAGAAACATAATTTTTATTAAATGTTATTAAAAAAGATGGTGAGAGCACATGTTATTAAAAAACATGTGTTTCTCCTACTATAGGGACACATGTCATTTTTTAGATAGTTTCTGAGGTATTGGCTACAAAAGTTTGTAGCTAATTTCTGCATTTTTTTTATCCCCTACAAAAAGGAGGTTCGGAAATAATGCTTCCTCTTAACTTTACTTCCTTCGATTCCCTTAAAAGGAAAAAAAAAAAAAATACATATATATATATATATATATATATATACTACATTTTATTTTCTTTTTTTTTTTTATTTTTTAAATATTATTAGATTTGTATTGTCATATATATATATATATTAATAGATATTATATATAATATATATTATAATGGAATTACAAACTCTAATAATAATTTAAAAATAAAAAAATGAAGAAGAATATCGAGACGTCATAGTTTAAAAATTTGTTGGGGTTTGAAATCTCATACATTAAAAAAAAAAAATGGTAATAAACCTTGGTAGACTGATGGATTATGTCAACTCATAAAAATAAGAACCTAATAGAACCTAAAAATGATGCAGATAAAGTTATAACCAAAAAAAAAGGAAAAGAAAAAGAAAAAAGAAGAAAGCAAATAAGAGAAAAATAAGAAATATGAAAGCCAACCCCACGGGTTACGGCATCTCAGGAATCTGTTCCATGCAGGAATCTCTTTTTCCCCTGTGCGCGATTTCTTCAGCTCTTTCCTGCCTGCCTCCCTTGTTTGCTTGGGTGCAATATAAATTGGAGCCCCTTTCCCCCGATTTTCTCCACCATCTTCCCCACCTCTCCTTTTGCTTTATTAAGAGAGCCAAACAAGCCCTAGGTCTGTGCGCCTCCTCCCTCACTAACCCTCTCTCTCTCTGTCTTCATCCTCATTATCACCACCACACATTCCAAGATAACCCATATCTTACTTTTTGTATTTTTCCCTATAGAACCTATCTCCAACCCATTAAATTTGTGGGTTTTCTTTACACAATAGAACAATGAAACGCTTTGCTTGGACTTGAATAGCCTAAAATCCCAATCCCAATCCCAGATTTTGTTTATTTTTTTTGTTTTTGTTTTTTCTTTGGGTAAAGATATTTAAGGGAATGGCTATTCCTTATCCTCATTTTGTTGGGTCAGAGAAATCTCCCATGGAGACGGGGATTCTGGTGCCTTCCTCGTCATCTCCTTCCTCTGTGTCTCCGGTCATTCTGACCCAGGACGAGCTCAAGAAGATCGCCGCCTACAAGGCCGTCGAGTACGTCGAGTCCGGCATGGTGCTCGGCCTCGGCACCGGTTCCACGGCCAAGCACGCCGTGGACCGCATCGGCGAGCTGCTGCGCCAGGGCAAGCTCCACAACATTGTCGGCATCCCAACCTCCAAGAAGACCCACGAGCAGGCCCTCTCCCTCGGCATCCCTCTCTCCGATCTCGACACCCATCCAGTCGTCGATTTCTTGGCCATCGATGGAGCCGACGAGGTTGACCCCTTCCTCAACCTTGTCAAGGGCCGAGGTGGGTCGCTCTTGCGAGAGAAGATGGTGGAGAGCTCTTGCCGGAAGTTCGTCGTCATTGTGGACGAGTCAAAGCTCGTCAAGCATCTGGGTGGTAGTGGGCTCGCCATGCCGGTCGAGATCGTGCCCTTTTGTTGGAAGTTCACGGCGCAGAGGCTGCAGGCCCTGTTTGAGGACTCGGGCTGCGTTGCGAAGCTCAGGACTTGCGGTGAAAACGGCGAACCCTCTGTGACGGATAACAGGAATTACGTTGTGGACTTGTATTTCAAGAAGGATATCGGGGATTTGAAGGCTGCGAGCGATGAGATTTTGCGGCTCGCGGGTGTTGTGGAGCACGGCATGTTTATTGACATGGCGACCACGGTGATTGTGGCGGGGGAGCTCGGTATCACGGTGAAGAATAAGTTATAATTGATTTTTATGACTATTATCTAACAATTTTATATCTAGGAGTATTTGAATTTTTGGTTTTGTCGCGAAATTGGGGAAAAGAAGGTTAATTGGTGATCTTTCTAATAGGGGAAAATGTTTTGGTTGCTAGACATTGATTTGGTAGAATTGGTGGGGAGGGTCTCCTCAAGTTTTGTTCTTGTTTGGAGATAAAAGATTAGCAAGAAAGAATTAGGAGCTCTGGATTTTTGGTTACAGCTAAATGACAGGCCTTGCGAATGTTGGCTGTCACCCTCTTCTTATAAATGAAATTCTGCTTCATTGTCATATTTGATGTTACTTGTTTTAGTGAAACAGTTCTCAATTGATGCAATGATTGGTGCAGGCGTTTCTACTTTGAATATATGGCTTTTAGTTCTTCTTGAATAGTTGTACTATTGCATAGTTGTTATTCAGCAATTGTGAAAAGCTATTCATGTTCTGCCCGGTGTCTTCATCCTGTATTTGGAACTTAGCAATACTACAATCGCTTTCAGAAATGTATTGAGTTCTGAATAGGTGCGAGTTATATTTTTATTTAATGTACTTACAATCGCTTTCCATGGTATCATCAAAGTGAGTTTCATTTGAAATCTGGCTAGGGCAACTCTTGACATCATGAAAGACATTATGTATGTTTCACTGGTAATTCTTGTTGAATCTGGGTACATTCTGACCAAAGGTTAAAAACAGAAGAATCTGTATATATATTTTTGGGTGTGGGGTGGGGGGAAGAGGCATACTGCTCTATTTACTGTACACTAAGCTTTAGTCTAACTTCTCAGTTATTATTATGCTTCTTACCAAGAAGGATTCGGATCCCGTCATTCCTTCTCTAAAGAGGAGGGGGTAGGGGTAATAACAGCATGCTGTGAGAGGAGCCCCTTGCCTGAGTAGGCTCCTTGCTCAGGCAGGAGAGTCTCCTCTCACATACCCCTGCGCAAAGAGGAAGGAGCAGGAGTAATAGCAGGGATCCCGTTTGACAGAGAAAAGGGAAGGTTACACCTCAAGTGTTCTGAAGAAACACACTTGAGTAGCCTTCGTCAGCCGAGGATAGTGCTACTTTCATCCATGTTGTATCTAACTCATGTCAAATAATTTTATTGTAGTGGTTTTACTGCGCTTAGGCACCTAAGGGGATATGCTGGTTATCCATTTCACATCTCTTGATTTGTAGATTGTCATGGAGAGTGAAATTTCCATAGGATTTGTCATTTGATTTTATCTATTTCAATGTTGAAATATAGTTTTGCTTATAACAGCATAGAACCTTGCTCTGGGGACACTCTCTGCTTTGTGAGACTGCAGCTGTCTGATTTACTTGGTTCTGCTCATAATATTGGGTATTAGACCATTGTGGGTATTAGTATAAGATATGAAATGTTTACAAGGTTTCAGAGCCTTTGTCAACCTAGCACTGATGGAATGCTCAGCCAATGAGGATTTTCTTGCAATGACTGCTCCTCATCAGAAGACATCCAGCAATTCTTGGTGTTCCCTAAAGAGAAACTAGTTTTTTTTTTTAATGTGTGGAAACCAAAACAAATAGAAACATTAGCAAATACAACCGAAAGAAAAGATATACGGCCTGTCAAAATAAGGCCACAAAAGTCTACCAAGGGGGATGTTTTCCACCTTCAAGTGGAAGATCTAACAATGGGAACATATGTGAGTAAAAGCTGCTAAACGAGCTATGAGCTATGTTGGTGGTAGCGGCCTAATGAGCTATGTTGTGAGCATGACGATTTGCAATCCTATCAATGTTCATGGCAATTCAGCTGGAAAGGAGCTGAAGGGATTTGGTCCAACTCAAACAGAGCAGAAGTGATATGTTTGCTCAAAAACGACGCAGGTATCATGATTATTGATTTTGTGGCAGAGAAGCTCCTCAGTTGCAACAAACAGTTGTTCAAGAATGAATGCACTTGCTTAGGAAATTTGTTTGAACGTGGTAATCAATGTCTCTATGAAGGAATTTTCATGTGTATTATATGTTTCGTATTTATTATTTGTATTTTATTTTTTATTTTCTAAAATTACAGTTGGATAATAGTTCTGTTGCAGCAGCAACAGCATGCTATCACGGGCGTGTTGATGGGGGCACTGTTCGCGGATAACTGGTTGGCATTGGCTCAACACTCGGTGGTTGTCTCGAGCAACATGTGCAAGATGGTGCTGTGGTTGTCTTGCATTAGTAGGCCAATGTGCGGTGCGGGGCATAGTAGAGCTTGTGCCTACTATGGGTCTAGGCACACTGGCACAGTGTGAGATCATGTTGTGTCGTGTTGTGGGCACAGTGTGATATCATGTTGGGTTTTGGCATAGCAAGCATTGAGAATGGCATTGGCATGGGCCAAGTGTCATTAGTCCTTGATTTTATTTTATTTATTTATTAACAATAGTTGATTTAATGTTTGATGGACACTGCTACATTACATTAGTCCAATGAAATAGCCAACAGGAGTGAGATTAAAGTCTATTATATAGCACTACTCATTTTCTATGCTTGTGTCTTGGTGATTAAGGGTGGCAATTTTTGACACGATCCGTGAACCCGACACGAAAATAGCGGGTTTGGGTTTTAGGTTATCGGGTTAACGAGTCAACCCGTTTATGACCCGTTAACTTTTTTTTTTTTTTTTTTTTTCATTGGCCCGGGCCGTGACCCGTCTCTTTCTCAGTTAGCCTAAAACTAAAACAACTAAAAACCTAAAAGCAAAAAAAAATCTACAAGTATAAAGGAGCTTAACCCGCAGCCCCCACCAACTAGGTCAACTCTCAGCTCTCTCACTCTCTCAATCTTCCTCTCTTTCTCTCACTGTCTCTGTCAATCTTCCCCGGCGCTGGCGGTGTCCCCCTCTCCCTCTTTCTTGGTCTCGCCGTGACGTCGCCGTCATCAATCGTCCCCGACTCCCCAAGGACTCCAACCCCTCGCACCTATCGGCGGAACCCGTACTGGTCCTCCAGGCTTCAGCTGCACTTCCGGCTCCAGCGACACCTACGGCTCCAATCCTCCATGCCATTCTCGAGTCTCGGCTTCCATGATCTCCTGAGTCCCGATCCTCCATGCCACTCGATCTCCCTCTCTCTCACACCGTCACATGGCCACAGGCCGCTCGATCTCCCTCCGTCTTGCGCGTCTCCGACAATATCCCCGGTGGTATCTCTCTCTTTCAGCCTGATCTCTCTGAATCTTTGTGGGAGCTGTGGGAGTCATGGGACTGTGGCCCTCTGGGTCTGTCCATCTCGTTGTGGCTAGTGTTAGGACTGGTTAATCGGTTAAATCGGTGTCGGTGAGACTATTTTTGACAACCGAACCGAAATTGTCGGTTAAGTTCGTCCGATTAATATACGTTATACTTAATTTTTGAGCGAGATAATCGGTTAAATGTTAATCTGGTTAATTGGCGTCGGTTAATTCGGTTAACCGTGAGCTTTTTTTAACTTGGGACTAAGTATTTAAATGGGCTAATTTTTTTTTTTTTTTTTTGCCTAAATCATTTTTTTTTTTGGCCCAAATCATTTTTTTTTTATTGTTATCCAAAAATCTGCAGGCCAATTTAAAAAGTGGCTGTTTTTTTAAATTTTTTTTGGGCCCAAATCAATTTTTTTTAGGCCTAGTGGCTACGGCCCACGGGCAGAGCTAGTGGCTGACTGGCTGGTGCGGTGCGGGTGATGTCCGTGGAGGTGGTCTTGTTGGCTGGTGCAGTGCAGGTGCGATCCGTGGATGTGGTCTGGTGGAGCCGGTGCGGTCTGTGGAGGTGAATCTGGGATTCTGGTGGCTGGTGCGGTCCGTGGAGGACTGGAGGTGGAGTTGGGGCGGTGCAGGTGCAATTCGTGGACGTGGTCTGGTGGAGCCGATGCAGTGCAGTGCGATGCGATTTGTGGACGGTGGACGTGGAGCCGGTGCGGTTCGTGGAGGTGGATCTGGGATTCTGGTGGCTGGTGTGGTCTGTGGAGGACTGGAGGTGGAGCTAGGGCGGTGGCAATGCCGCGGTGCGATTCCTTGCTGGGTAGCGCAGTGACTCAGTGAGAGATTGAGAGACTGAGAGTGAGTGAGAGAAATTTTAGGGCTGGGAATCGGGAATGGGCGTGCGGCTACGAGCTGCGTGGAGTGGAGTGAGTGTATAACTTAGGGATACTGGGATAAGGAGTTAGGGACCTAGGGTTAACAAAAATGGTGGCGTACTGGCGTTTTTGTTAAAAAAAAAAAAAAATCTAAACTTCCAAAACGACGTCGTTTTGATTAAATAAAATTTAAAAATATATATCGGTTAAATCGGTTAACCGATTACATAATTTTTTTAACCGACTACTGAATTAACCGAATTTCGGTATAAAAATTTATACCGATTACCGAACCGACAACAGTCGGTTACGGCCAATAGGCGGTTTGGTGGCGGTCAATAAACGGTCGATTGGCGGTTAACGGTTAATTTGCCCACCCCTAGGCAGTGTGTAGTGTGGTTGTGTCGTGTGACTCGTGTGAGGGTGTGGGGGTGTGACTGATTTGCGGGTCGGGTAAACCCGACTTGGAAGGCACAACCCACCAACTAAACGGGTTGACGGGTCGTGCCGTGTTAAACCCGTTTATTAAACAGGTCGTGTCGTGTCGACCCATTTAATAAACGGGTCGTGTTCGTGTTTATCTAAACGGGTTGACCCGAATCCGACTCGGCAACCCGTTTTGTCAGTCCTATTGATGATGGGTTGAGACATTTTGAATATCGATTGGAATCTACTTGAAAAATTTTCAACCCAGATATAGCAAGTGAGAGGGCTCCTAAGAAGATTTTTTCTATTGATCACCATTAAATTTTGGATTTAATGGTAACTTTTAGTGCAATGTCAAGGTGGAGTGTGAGAGTAAAAATGTATACAGCATTTCTTGTTGCCAGGAAATTGCCTCCGGCCCAGCAGTTGTGAGAGGGCAAAATGTCAATATTGTGGGTATTCTTTTGGGTTTGTATTATTCAGGAAGACCAATGGGCTCAGCTCCTTGGGCTCCTCCCAAATCCCTTATGTTAGCAAAAAAAACCCTGCCAAATGGGCCGGCATTCACAGAATCACCATGAGCCTAATAATACAAAAGGTTGAGAACGTATTTGGATTGCAACTCTTATATATTCAGATTGGAACACTGAAAGAATCTGAGAAAGAAAAGAAAAATAATGATGAATGCGTTAAAAAAAAAAAAAACATCTGTGAAATTAACAAACATAACAAGCAAATTGAGATTTGGCTGCAATTATACGATTCCTTAGTTGGTTTAGATTCAACATCATATGCTGTGTTTCCTTTTCTTGCGGATCTCTTATTTGGGACTTTAGGAATCATTATGCGTACCAGATCATGTGAAGTGCTGGTGGATATATTGCAGACAAACAGTAGTGTTGCTCTTTCTTTCTTTCTTTTTTCCTCCCCCCATGTGATGTGAGAAAATAAATAAAGCAAACTTTCAGTTGCTAGAAGTTAAAGATTTCCTCTAATCATGAGTTTTTCCTCGTTCCTTGTTGTTTTTGGGGTCAGTTGGTGAAATCTTGTTGCTGGGGACACATTACTCAGCTGCTCTCCTGTTTAGCATGTTCCCTCACATGCATTTTGTGCCTACCATATATATATCTATATACACACATAGCTGCGTGCAACTTATACTAACATCGTACCAAACAAACAAGAATAGAAAAAAATAAGATAAAATAAAAATAAAGAAGACTAAAGAAGAAAAACATGCATCAAAGTGTTGGCTGAAGTAGTAAGGGTCTTGGTTTTTTTAGCATCTCAATCAGATTTAAGGTTCAAATCTACTTAAGTGCAAATAATTTTTTGGAGCCATGCTCGCCTGTGAAGTCAAAGTTTTATCCAATTCGTGTGAAATTAGCGCTTTGTATGAGTTAACTCATACAAAGAGTTTTGTCTTATAGGAGTGAGTTTTTTAAAAAAGAAAAAGAAAAAGAACAAATGCAGTTCTTTGCAGACCGGATAGTAAATAGTTGAAGAGGAATTCGGAAGAAGCAAAATAATAATGATGATAATAAAAATAAATAATAAAATTTTGGGGGGCCTGGCCCCAGCCCCCTATTTCCACCTTTCGGCCACTGGCCGACGCCAATTGATGGAATTATTAAGTTGAGGAAAAATGATAGGCATCCCTTTTCTTATAGTCAAAAGGTGAAAGGGAATACTAAAAAGACACCAATACCACACCATTACGTACAGTAATACTTTTTTTTTTTTTTTTTTTTATTAGTTTTTCCTCTTTCTTTCTTTTGATATTGTCAATTGGCGGGTGAAATCTTGGATCCTAAGTATTGGTATAATTTTAGGGTTGTAGATAAAGCCAACAAATTCCAGGAAATTACCTACGAAATGGAGAAAGACAAAATGGTAAGCTAACATTCTAAACCGTCCTTTTCGAACATAAATTTCCAACGACTTGTTTGTAGGAATTCCTTAAACTAACTTCTAAAAGTAATATTTACTTTTATAGCAAGTGAGCATAACATATATATATATTTTAGTAGTATGTATTATTTATTAGATGGAGTACTCTTTGATCATCTTGTTTGAAAAATCAATTGGGTTTTTAAATAAGATGATCAAATGCATGTTTCAACAAATGATATCAGGCCCAGGTTCATGGATTTGAATTGCGAGAGCGTTACGTTAAGAAAGAAATTGTTGGGGTGCAACAGTGTCGCTCTGTTCAAGTGGACAACTCTTAAAATATGTCTTGTGAATATAATTTTAAATGCCATAAAAAGTTTTGACTTTTCTCATTGAATATTAATTAATTTTTAAATAAGATGGTCAAAGCTTTTTTAATGTATAATTTAAAGGATACATGTGGCTTTCAAAAGCCGAAAACTTCTATAAACCAATTTGGTAAAAAAAAATTATTTCCGTCTATTTCATGGAATCGTTTTTTTCAAGGCATTAAATTCGATAGCGATCTAAAATTATTTAGGCGAAGCAATATGCATATGTTGTCGGCACCAACATTCCCATGAAGTCAGAAAATCACGTAGAATTAGGTTGTAAGTTACTCAACAATATATCACTTTCATTTTCTTGACAACATGATCAGGAGCGTTGGTTGTTGCCAAGTCAGATGAAGGTTGTTATACAAATAACGGTGGATGTACAACCATTTAAGGCCATAATTAACTGCATGCGTCAGTGGGTTAACAATTTGCAGCAAGCCACATGCATGCATGGTCCCAAACTAGCATGCATGGAGAATAGAAGCTATAACACCGGTGAAGATGATGACAGTCATAATATTCTACCTAGCTGGTCCCTGCACAAATTTGGTCTACCAAATATAGTGGCAATTGTTTAGACATAAATATAACACTATAAAGGTTAACTCTAACTCGATTTATTTAATTAAACATTTAAGTCAGTCTTTTCTTGATCAATTCTAATTTATTAATTTTATATTAAATTTATGTCTAATTTGTAAATCATGTAAAAAATTGACAAACTCTATATATATATTAAGCCCGTGCCCACATAATGTGATATTATCTTGTTAGCAAAAGGCCTAAAGAGAGATGAAATCCAATACCATGTATAATGCTAATCAATCAGGAGTGAATAATTAAAACAAAAGTTAGGTGTCATTATTGATTAAATTTGAGCCTAGTGGCGTAAGATGGCTCCGTTTGTTAATGCCTTTTAAACAGTATTTTAAAATAATAATATTTTGATGTAACATAAATGTAAAAGTAATTTTAAATATATTATAAATTTTTATTTTATTTTATTATTACTTATTCATATTTGTGTTTTGAAAAGAGAAAGTATTATCAATCAATAGACGTGCGACCTTTCCCCTCTCTCTCTCTCTCGTTGCTATCATGGGTAATTTATAACTATATAAGATACGACCTTTAGGCTTTATGGACCACGCCGTTCATTCTATGTCGACCGATGGAAAACGTTTGAGATTAAATAATTTAAATCTATTTCTATTAAAGAAATAGAAATATTGCTTCTACCTTGGAAAATATGCATTAAAATCACGTTGTTCAAATTAACTCATTGGAACAATATATGGCCATATATATAATCCTTTACTAGAACAAATTAGCTTATAGTACTCCTAGTGGAGGCTCTTCTTCTTTTTTACATATCTTGCTGACCAGAGAACACCTTTAAAATGTCATCCGCATAAAAGAATCGATAAATTTAATCATTTAATATATATTTTAACAATTTATCTTATGTGTTGGTTCAAACTTTTTTTAAATAAGTGAAGTCGATTCAACACGTAAAATATTTAATTAAAATGAGATCGATATAAATGACGGAGATAAAGTTCGAATTCAGGATATTTATTTTGATATCGTATTAAATTACCACATATTTGAAAAGCTTAAAGAATAAATAATTTAATCATTTAATTTATATTCTAACAAAATCTTTATAGAAAACCAATTAGAGATCGAAACCTTTATAGAAAACCAATTAGAGATCGAAAACGAATTCTCTTTGGTGCTTTCTCAGATACGATCATTAATTAACAACAATATAATCAAACCAAACCCAAGGTGGAGTTATATCTCACGCACAAAGGAAGCAAATGCACTTTTCTCTTTTTGCTTTGAAAAGCAAAGATGGGTTACGTACGTCCCAGTTTTGCAATCTTTTACCTAATTTGATAATCTATTATATATATAGGAGTAATCTTATGAACAACTTTAGTTTGTCTTCTGCTTTGGTCAATATTTTGCATGCCTAGAAAAGAAATATATCGTGTAATTTTCTCATTTACAAATATATACATATATATCGAAAATTGACCCACCCATTTGATTTAGACCTTAAACTACTCCAATTAAAACGGGTAAGCCAAGCTATACCCAACAGAAACAATAACGTACGCATGAGAGATTTGGCCCTTCTTTTGGAATTTACTTCGACTCCCACCAAATGTAATATACTTAATTCTTATTCTAGATTTTTGTATTTCTTCATGTCAGGGACACGCATTATATATTATTATCCTAAACTTATAGGGAACGTGAAATATTGGTACAGCATCAACTGGTTCGTGTCACTTGCCCAAAGTTTGAAACAAGAGTAAACAAAGTAGAGCTCTTCGACTCTGACAGATCGATTTATGTATTTCTCTCTACATTCTTTGAAAAAAGACAAATTTAATCACAAAATATTGGAACCTTCGGATATCCAACTTGTTAAAACAGTTTTCGAACAGTCAGACCAGCAGTATTATCGGTCCCTCAAGGAACCGTGGCGATTAGGTCAAATATGTTAAACGTGGTGATCGATTTCATAATAAGGTTTGGTGCTTGTCACGTGGTAATTTTAGGTCCTGTTGATTATTGTTATATAGTGGGCTCACTGGGCTGTTTAATGAATCCCTTATATTAAATGAATTTTTGGAAGAACATAAAAACCCTTTATCCCACATATAATGGGTAATTACATTGATAAATCCCTTAAAAATAAAAATAATCGTCAGATCAGCACAAAGTTAATACTGTTTACAAGCCACGCTTAACAACAACACCCGAGGATAGTGATGGGATTCCATGAATTCAGAAAAGAAAGAGACCACATCAGATGTTCACACTACAACAACATGCGAATCACAAACAAGTTGTGTTTGAGATGGTGGTGGATTAGGTAACTCTCGAGAAAGTTATGGATACGTCATACGTGGCGTGCTGATAATATTCTATGATCTGAAAGTCGTTGTGAAAAAGCAGTAAAGCAAGCGGGAAATACTGTTATATAAATATAAACCAATTGCCCAAAAGCTTTTGTTGGTATAGTATCATTAGCAGCGTGAATGGTGGAGATCAGTCGAGTGATCAGGGATTCACAACAAATTATTTGTTTGAATGATAAGTAATTTAGACACTTAAAAAGTGAAATAGTCTATATAAGATTTATTTATTCAAATAAATTTTAAATTGTTCGATCACTTATTCGGACAAACAACTCTTATATAACTTCTCTCACATTATTTAGTTAAATTTCTGACAACTCAAAGTATAAGAATTCCTTACAATTTTAAAGAGATTGTAAATTTTTAGATTATATGGATTCAAGCCGTTTTTTACATCGAATGCAATGAAAAATTCTATCTATTAAAAATGTGAAATCTTACCAATAAAAATTAAATATATTTTCTTTATGTGCTCTATATTGTAAAAAATATTTGAGCTAAAAATTGTCTTTTAGTTTACTAAAAAAAAAAAACATCCATTAAAAAAGAAAGAAAAAACATTTTAAAACTATTTTTTTTTCTACATTGATATCATGTCACTTTTTTAATAACTAGTATTTTTCATTTCATTCCTTTCAAAAAAAAGGGCCAAATTTATATAGTATGAAAATCTGTACTTTTTTTTTAAAAAATATTTATGCATCTACTCCAAGTCTTTTTTAGTATTTTTTTAATTAATTTTTTTATTTTTTTAACAAAAGTTAGAATCGCTTACTTTTCCCAAAAAAATAAAAATATTATGTACCAAAAAAACACTAAAAAAAAACATAAAATAATTACGCACGCATTAATCTTTTAAAATTGTATTTGATTCTCATCCTAATTCGGAAAGTAATCGCCGTAAATTGTTGTACGAGATAAGGTGGTGGCACACGGTGCGCTGCTTTCAATGCAAAAATGCATGACCACCGCCGATCCGCGTACAAGGAGCGTAGGTACTAGCTGGGCCCCGCATGTCGCTAATCACTCCCAACATTTTCCATCCTCCCACCGCTTTCCCTAACTAAATTACAACTTTCGGTTTTGTCCTCTACTTGCCATGTAAGGAACACACACATTTTATATTCAACAGCAGCCCTCTGATCACATCATCATCCCCACTAAACGAAACAGGAGTCTATGATGCCTCAAGCCTAATCTCTTACTATGGCGCACATAAACACTGTAGATTATTTTCCCACAAAGATTGTTTGTGTTTAAAAAAAATTAAAAGTACTAATTATATAAGGGGGGATCACAAAGCACTTCGAATAAAACAACTTGCCGATCTTTCTTCTTTTTTAAGAGATACAAAGCTCTGTTCCCATTTGGTTGTCATTTGTGTTAGGAGTTTGAAATTAAATTAAATTAAATTAAATTAAATTTATTAATTTTGTATGAAGTTAACGTCGAGTTCACAAAACGTTAACTCAATGACGCGGGTACGTGTCGCATATCCAACTCACTCAATCACTGCCAAATGCCCAGATGGATTGCCCACCAAGCTTTTTTTCCACAAAAGAAAAAGCAATCCGAGCTCAAAGTGTAGGAAAGAAAAGCAAAGAAACGACAGAATAGCAAACTGGGTTAAGCAAAGCCAAATTACTGTAAAGTAAAACGTGTGAGCATTAACTTAATTGCTCCAAAAAGATAAGAAAAAAAAACAAAGAAAAGAAAAGACAAAAAAGAAAAAAGAAAAAAAACGGTGCTTTACTTAATTCAGTCATTCATGAACAGTAAAAAGGAGGAAAAGAAGAGAAAAGATGGCGATGAGAGGATTAGTGGAAACGAAACGTTAATTAATAAATTAATAACACCCGCCCTTTTCGTATCAACTCCCTAATCACCGTCACTGAAACCCCACCATGTGACTCGCTTTTTTTTTTCTCTTTTCAGCTCCGAATCTGTGTCCTATAAATCTTCCATTGCCTTCTCATCAAAAAAACTAAACATACAAGTAAGCAGAAATGTCAATCATCAGACTCTGAATCTTTCTACGGGATCTTGAAATTGGGTTCGGTTCGTCTTTGGAGATGGCTGCAGTGAGTGAGTGAGTGAGTGAGTTGGCCAATGACATGAAGCCATTCTTGATTGCTGGGCTCTCTTCCTTCTTCTTCGTTTTGGCCTTTCTGGGCTCGATTTCGGCTCAGCCTCTCATTAATGGACACCGCCCTGATCCTCTCAAGTTCATTCTAGGTCCGTCCTCTCAACTCCCTACACTTGATTTTCTGAATGCACTAGTTTTTTTTTTTTTTTCTTGGTTTTTGTTTGCTGATCGGAGTAATGGGTTCGATCTTCTAAGGGTCGTTTCGTTTTTTATTTGTGTTTGTTTGCTGAGAAAACTGCGGAAAACGGGAGGAGGATGAGATTGCAAATATTAGCTCGGTTCATTTTTTAATTTTGCTTTTTTGTTGAAATCCATTTAATGGGAAATCTTTTCTTCGCTCATTTTTCTCAGCTTCCAAACGAGACGAAAGTTTTATCTGTTATGAAGTATTAAACTTTACCGTTTAGACATTAATTTCTGGCGGTGTACCTTGTACGCTTTAATACAAAGACAGCTTCTTTTTTTGTTTCTGAGTTCGAATAATTTAGTTTTGTGAATTTGTGTTCGTATTGTTGTTGTTATATATGCAGGAGAACAGAATTTGGGGCCGTGGAAGAATGCAATCTCGGAGGATGCACAAGCTCCAGGGCCTGCAACTGATAATGCCCCTCAGAGTACGCTCGTTTTGGCGGCAAACCGGACGGATAGGGTGGACATTCTTCGTGGGTTTCGGCGCTACCGAGGTGGTTGGGACATTGCCAATCGCCATTACTGGGCTGTAAGTCCTGTTTCAGATAATGGTAGCTGCTATTAGATTGATTCGTTTAAATTCAATTGCCCAGCATGATTGGTAACATTGATGCATTACTATCCTGCTTGTGAAATTAAGATCTACTTATAATTTGGAGACGTTTGTGGAAGTATTGTCCTGGAAAATATGTTTTTTTTTTTTTTTATTATTATTTTTTTATGTTTACTGGTTTGTGAGAGAAACCAAAAGCTTTTTTGATGAAAAATATGAGAATCTTCAGGAATTAGAGAGTGATAGAACTATTCGCTCTGTGCCCAATTTTTCTAGTATTCTTCTGACATCAATCAGCAAATTCTTTGAACGAAAATTTCAGAATGAATCAATGTTCTGGAAGCTCAACTCGATTGTGGGTCGTATGAAACTTCTAACTCGGATCAATTTAAAAGAAAAGGAATAAGGGACAAATAAGTCTTAGTAAATTATTGTATCAGATAGATTTTATACTTTTATGGCCATAGGTTTGTTTCTTTTCTGAAGTGCTGCCATGGTGAACTGCTTGAAAGCAGGGGATACATCCAAGATATATTAATTATCAAAATAGAGTTATAAATATGCATATATACTTGCCCGAAAGTTCTGCCACTGGTGTATAACATATCTGTTGCTGTGAAAGAGTTGAGTAGATCACAATTCACAAGCCACCATGTCCCATAAGAGGGGCCAATGGCCTTTGGGTCAAATAACACTTCCATTCCCTATTAAATATGGGGTGTGGGTTCGGTCTCGGGTTCAAGTCCCATATATGTGTGAGTTACTTACCAATTAAAAAAGAAAAAGAGTACGAGGGTGTTGTGGTTATAACAATGGAAAACTATGCTCTTGGGTGTCTTAGTGTTTCTACAATATTCGTATTCAATTAGTAGCTGTAGGTTCAGGATATTGTGAATTTCATGAATAATATGTCAAATCCTGCTTATTAGGGCTTGCTTGTTGTGCAAAACTCAAATGTGTATGACCTTCGAGGGTTTGCTTTAGATTACATTCTTAAACTTGTAATGAATACAAGCAGTGCATTCTATCTGTTGCTCCTCTTCCACTTTCAGTTGGCATTTTCTATATGCTTGCATACTGTTCTGAGATGAATAATAATAATAATTATCATTATTGTTGTTGTTATGATGTATTCATCATATCTTAACCATTATATCTGCAGTCTGTTGGTTTTACAGGTGCCCCTGGTTTCATTCTTGCTGTCCTATGGTTTTTTACTTTTGGCTTGTCTCTCGTGGTTCATCATTGCTGTGGATGGAGGATAAACATAAAAGGCAAAGGATCACCCAGTTCACAAAGAATTTGTCTTATACTGCTTATAACACTCACATGCGCTGCAGCGTAATATTCTGAACTTCAATCATTTTGAACTATTACGATTATCTTTGTAACTGGAGATTTTATTTATTTATTTAATTTTTTTTTCATTTTTCCATTATCATTTTTTTGTCCTTAATACTTTATTAAATTTATTCTTTATCTTGTCTATATAAGTCTGAATATTGACACCCAGTGCTGTGCTTTTATGTCTCTCATGAAAAACTATTAAGTGAACTTGATTCTATGTTTGAAGTTGAATATGATAACATTTTTATGCGTGTTTCTGTAGGACAGAAAGTGGTTTAGTTTCACTAGTACACATGCACATGTCAATATACAGTTGTCAGAGAAAGGAACTTCATCATTCTGTATTTAATAACCTTTTAACTATTTTATGAGCTGCCCATCTGAGAGGCTATATTCAAATAATTACATTTATGTGCCTTGTGGCAAATGCCAAACCTACACTTTTGTTATAAGTTTAGATCTTTTCATCAAGCAGAGAGTATAAGGAAAAACTCCCATTCTTTCTCCTAGCATTTTCCTCTCTATATTCCCTTCATTTTGCCCTGAGGTTATTAAGTGGAAGGCCTCCATTTAATTCTTCAGAAGTTTCTTTTATGTTCTAGGACTTGAAGCATATCGTAATTTTGCTGGAACACTAAAAGCCACTTTCGAACCAATTATACACGACATTGCTTCTTGTCTCTTTAATTTTGAACGGGAATTATTATTTTTTGTTTGAAGTTTCATGATTTTCTTGCATGCATTTCCCAGTTTTAACATGATGAATTATGTCTTTACTAATTCCTAAATTGGCAAATTCATATTTCTTCTGCTAATGCCTCCTGGTCCTTTTCTCACACAGTACTGGGTGTATCCTCCTCTCCGTTGGGCAGGATGAATTTCACGGTGAAGTTTTGAGAACTTTGAATTATGTTGTAAACCAGTCGGACTATACTGTGGAGATCCTAAAAAATGTCACAGGATATCTATCCCTAGCAAAAACTATTAGTGTGGCCCAAGTGTTCCTCCCTTCTGATGTCATGGATGATATTGACAAGTTGAATATGGATCTCAATACTGCAGCAGATACACTGACAGAGAAGACAAATGAAAATTATGTCAAAATAAAGAAAGTCTTCAATGCTGTGTATGTATATGCTAGCCTTCTTATCTATATCTAGAATTCCTCTTCAGCATCATGATGTTAGTTGGTTAATTTTGAGTCCATTGTTGCAGGCGTTCTTCTTTAATAACTGTGGCAGCAGTAATGCTTCTCCTGGCTCTGATTGGTCTTAGTACGTATTGCTGAAAAATCCATATGAATGATATCTTTTATCTATTTTTTCTCATCCGCTAGACTCTTGCCTCTTTGTAACCTACTGATTTATATTGTGGCAGTACTCTCTATCCTTGGGCACAAACATGCAATCCATATGTAAGTTTTTTTTTTTTAGTTTAGTGGACATGTGCCACATCCAGTACTATTTCTACTTCAATATGCCGGATTCTTTTCACATTTGTGTTTGATGCTAAGAACATATTGTTGCAGATTCGTAATAAGTGGATGGCTGCTTGTTGTGATTACATTTGTGCTTTGTGGAGTTTTTGTAATTCTGAACAAGTAAGAAATTAGATTTCAGTTGGATACATCTGTACCAAGTTTCTTTTTCTTTTTCTTTTTTTAATGATTGTTCATGTGAATTGAACTGTATAATATTATATCATCAATTATCTAAGTTCCCTTACTTATCAAAAAAATCAGTTATCTTAGCTCCCTTAACAAGTGATGTTTAGAAAGTTGCTTGCAATAAAACATTGAAGTTCTGTGTTGTTTCTGCAGTCTGTACGTCTTGTATATATGTTTCATTCAGTTATCAAACTAATTCTCCCCCCTCCCTCAAAAGAAGACCCCAAACACCTAGCTCAGCCTGATTATGACATTCGTAGTTGCCTTTTCTGTTACGTTCACTTCTGCACTTATTGCACTTGCAACTAAATGCAAAATATGCTTTAATGCAATTACTAACAGTACTTTTGGAATTTCAGTACAGTTTCTGACACCTGTATCGCCATGGAGGAATGGGTAGAATATCCACATGCAGAAACAGCTCTTAGTAATATCCTTCCATGCGTGGACCAAAGAACCACAAACCAGACACTCGTGCAGAGTAAAAAAATTATCGTTCAAATTGTAAACGTCGTCAATGAATTTATTTATACATATGCCAATACATATCCCTCTCAGGAAAGTGCTTATTATTACAATCAGTCTGGTCCTCTGATGCCGCCACTCTGTTATCCATATGACTCTCAGCTGCAAGATCGCCAGTGTGGACCTCAAGAGGTGTCAGTGGCAAATGCTTCTGTGGTACGTTTAATCAATTCTAATTATTTGGTATGGAAATCTGCATTTCTTGAATATGTTTCTGAAACTTCTTGATTATTGAGACAAAACAGCTAGAACTCTAGTTAATAGAATC
This sequence comes from Betula pendula, assembly GCA_900184695.1. NCBI lineage: Eukaryota > Viridiplantae > Streptophyta > Magnoliopsida > Fagales > Betulaceae > Betula > Betula pendula. The sequence continues at coordinate 9,597 of FXXK01002389.1, read as the reverse complement.
CACTTAACAGTTAACACCATGATGTGTCGAGTTATATAATGTAATTGAAGACTGTTGATACATTCAAGAGAGCTGGAAACGTCTGGTAGTTTGTACATAAATATTAATTTGTTGCTTCATGTTGAGATGAAAATTATAACAGACAGTTCATCTAATATGCAATGTGTAATAACTGGCATTGCTTTTTAATTGTTTGTGGCTTCCCACCCATGGCATGGGTCATGTACGTATTCAGATGAACAATTAAATGTCTTCTGTTTGGCTCACTGCTCTTTGGGTTTTAACTATATATTTCATTATCAGCTTTGGTGTAGGTTGAAATTGAAATGAGATTGTAATATTTTTTCTTCCTTTTCTTATACGATGTTTTTTTATGGTAAAGAAAATCTAAATTATTATCCAGAAATGCTAATTTAGTCGTGAGCTTCAAAAGATATTAGAGATTGTTTAGGAGGAAAGTGCAGGGGTTGGGACGTGAAAGATAATGTGATAGTGAAGGAATTAATAGAAGTGAGTTTCACATACCCACTATAGTAATAAATAGTGGTTTTGGATATGTCATATGTGATGTCTGCTTGAAATGAAGTTTTCATGTTGCACATATACCCAAAAAGTAGTAAATAAAAGTAAAGAGATAAAACACATTCTCTTCCTCTGGAAGATGAATACTCCCCTAATCTGCTATAGTGCTTGACTGCTTCAAAATGGTGAAGGTTCTGTATAGATTTCCGCCATGTTAAACGAAGACTTCATTCTCGAATTAAACCATGACTATGTGCTATTGCAAGATGAACAGAAGGTCATAATAGTGTAAACCACTTAATACATAACTGTTCTGGCTTTCCATATGAACATTAGTCTATGTAAGAAGGAATGAAAGATAACAAAGGAAGGACTATGATGTTTGCCTCATTATTATTTTACCATTCTCTCTTTTGTAATATGAAATCAAGATTTGATTAGGTCCTCTTATTTGGTTATGTAAAACTTTTTCAGGTATGGCAGAACTATACGTGCATAGTGTCGGCATCTGGGCTGTGCACCACGGTCGGGAGGGTGACCCCAAACATCTACACACAGCTGGTGGCTGCAGTTAATGAGAGCTATGCACTTGAGCACTACACACCGCCTTTACTTAGCCTCCAGGATTGCAATTTTGTGAGGGATACATTCAAAATGATCACCACAAGTTACTGTCCACCGTTGGGCCATTATCTGAAGATAGTGAATGCAGGGTTGGTCATGATTTCAGTTGGAGTCTTGCTCTGTCTTGTTCTGTGGATTCTCTATGCAAACCGCCCCCAAAGGGAGGAAGTGTTTGTGAACTTATCCTTACCAATAGAAGGCATGAGTTTCAAGAACTGTTTTAATAATAATAGGAGCCATAATGCACCAATATCAGACCCACCAAGTGGAGTCTAGTCCGTATGGTAGAAAATTAGTATTATATAGTTAGGGATCATATTTTTGAGCTTTACTGTAACCCCTACAGGGGGAAGGAACCAAAGTGGGGCGAAGCTCCATTTTGAGTTGAGGTGTAATATTATAGCGTATTGTATTACATGTATATTGAAAGTGAATGAATTGGTCCATTTTTCTGTCTTGCCCTACTTAATGAATTAGTTCAAAGATCTATTTTCCCAGGAAAGCCAGCAATTCTGATTTCTGAAGTTGTAAAGAGTCTGAATGAGCGATAACTATCATGACTTTGATTTGCCACGTGCACCAGCATTATCTAGGACAAGTAGTTGTGATCGATTAGGATCAACGATGGCGCGCATGTATTGGTGAAAACCTTTGGCAACGAGACGAAGCTTTAAATTTGCATACTTAATCTTGCTTAAACCAAAACTCAATCTGGATTAGTAACCGGTTCAAAAGAAGAGGTAGAAGAGGATGGTAGAAATGTAAGAGGAAGAATACGACCATCAATTGAACCAAAAAGTTTCTGATACCACAGAGTTTTAGACTAGCAGTGATTGAATATGGTTCCCTTACTTTGTTATGGGAGCTATGTTGTTATTTATAATTCCATGTACAATATCATAAATGCGACAGTTACACCAAGAATACATTTGTTGTTATTTGATCTCATCCTCAACATTTGCATTTGAAATTTCTTCATCTTTATATTGAGTTTGAATTGCTGTCTTCTTGTCTTCATCAATCTTCTTCTTTGAGTTGTTTCAGTTTTGATCCTTATCAGGGGGCTTATCATCCACATGGTTGGATGTTGTCTCAGTAAGGATGACAAACAAACCTCTTCAATCCCCTAGATAGAGACATCATTTGTTGTATAACTGCCACGCATCTACAGCCAAGGCACATTTCTGTTAAGGATCCTATTCATATTTCTTTTCTAGCACTAACGAAAAACTATGGCTGTATATCACAGCCATATATTAGTTTGGACCAAAGAACTATAATTCCAGTGGGGGAAAAAAGAAATATGGGAATCTGATTTCTCATCAACTCATCAATTTTATATCCTGTATTTGTAGGTAGAACTGTGATGAAGTTCAATTTTTGCATATCCTTCTCCAAAACAAGCATATTTGCGAAGGAACAGAGGATTCAAGGACTTGATACAGCTCAGTAACCAGAAATGGAAACAGAGACAGAAGAATGGAATGATTCCACTTCTGAAAATGATGGCTGAATGTTAAATGCCAAGTACTCAAAAGGAGGGCTTGATGTGTAAGTGTAAAATACTTACTAATTTCCATTAACAAAGGTCAAAACTATGTACACTTTTGTTCATGTCAATTTTAAATATTTCTTGAATTTACAGCAGGCAGCCGGCCAGTTGCACTACTCATATTGCTGATGACCTCCTAAAATTCCCTAGGCTTAAGAAATTAAGCTTTTTCACCACCAACAGAAGCTATATACAAGCTTATATAATAGAATATCAATTTCAATTAAGTTTGCAAACTATGAAGTCAATAATAATGATATAGAATAATCAAAGGCTATGTATGTATCTTATCATCAAAATTTTCCGAAATTAATTTACTGCAATAAATATCTCGTATTTTCACACATCCATCCAATGATTTCTTAAATCACAAGTCAGTAGTCCTCTGATTTCTTAGATCATCCTGAAATGCTAATTCTGGTATGGAACCTTCATGAAGATTAATGCACTACTGTTGAACAATTCAGGTATCCTCTTTATATCGTGTTCCTAACTTTCCTTCTTTATCGCTTCAATTTTGTTAAAAACCAATAAATTGTTTTTTCATATAACTAAAGAAAGAAGGTAATTCTGAACAATCAGAGAATGAACCGCAAAAGAAGCACTTCATACTTGAAACAGAATTTACAAAATCAAACATCACATCCCACAAAATTGAAGAAATTCCAAATTCAAGAAGGTCCTGGTAACAGAGATAGTCACCAGAAAGCAGAAGCTATCAAGAACATCAGCGCCTTAGAACTCACAATTAACCGGCACGTTCGCCTCAGATGGGCCTCCGGCAGCTTCTTTTGGTCTCTCCGGCACCTCAAGAACCTCGCGGAGGCCGTGAACGACTAGCCAATCACTGATATACATGTTTGGATAGAAAACCGGCACGCCATTGAGCTTCAACACTACACCACACCTCGTGGAATTTACCGTAAACCCCTCCAAATATGTCACCAACGCCGTCCCGTCATCGAATTTCACCAAATCATTCCACAAGAGCCTGCACGGAACGACATGCCGGAGAAAGATCGACGAGTACTCCCTGAAATTACCTATCCTTTTCAGCATGGCTTCATCCACCGGAGCAAACACAGTCATCATCGTCCGCTCCTTATTCTCAGGCACCTGTACATCAAGAAACTCAGCCATCACAGAGTACCCGCTGGACCTCAAAACCCCACTTGCTTGACGGAACGAATTAGCCCCCGAAAATGCAACCGTACCATTTCCGGTTGGAAACCCACATCCAAGATTTGACCCGGGGATCTGCACTGGCACCGAAACCTCGAAGTTCGGATCAAAGAACTGGTCGATTCCGTGGATAATCAACAGCCCATCATCAAATATCGGCGAAACGGTAATCATGAGGTTGTTTAGCGAAATGCGATCGTCGGCCGGCGACGTGGTGACGGTGAGTGAGCGAGCGGCGAACAGGGTGGGGATCTTGGCGGCATATGGGAGGGATTTGAGGGTTTGTAGGGGCAAAGGGAGGAGAGAGAAGTGGAATTGGAGGAGGGATAGAGAGGGTTGGCCGGAGCGAACAAAGGCACGGTCGGCTGGAGCGAAGATGGTGAGATAGGAAGAGTTTGGGAGGAGGGTGTTGGAGACGGCCTCGAGAGTTAAGGACATGGAGAGGTAGCCGGAGTCGGCCAGGATATCGGCGGCGTCGAAAATGGTCTCGGAGGGGATCGGGGTCGAGAGAGAGAAAATGGAGAAGAGGATGAGAGAGAGGAGGAGAAGGATTGGGGAAGCCATTGATGATGGAATGGATCTCTGTGTGGGTTTAGCAGAGTGTAGTGTAAGGAGAGGGAAGGTTTTGGTTTTGGTTTTTGGCGGGGAAAGAATTGCAACGTGGCATCGTTGGGTACGTTGATCTGGCGGGAATGGAAAGTTTGTTAATATGTGAAGAGGGGTTGGTTGGGCGGTTGTGAGCAAAGGTCACAAGTAGTCCAATAATATATATATAATTTCTTTCTTGTAATTTTTCATAAAAGATGTTTATCTCTTTAGCTTTTTGTTTATGGGAACTATGTGTCTCTATGTTAACCAATACTACTGTTTAAGTTTTAGGCCTACTTGGGAAATGTTTAAGCCTCGTTTAAATCAAGCTTAAGCTGAATTTTCCAAAAGATCCGATACTGATTTTTTAAAAGTAGTATGATGGAAAAAGATACCGGTAAATGATATAGTATTTGATCTCTTTTCAAACACAATTGGTTTATATAGCATACTTTTAAGTCTAATAATATTATTTAATAGATTGTTATACGACTGCTATACAACTGCTATGTAGTAGTAAAAATCAATCATTGTATCGGCACTTATTTAAAAAATAAAAAAATAAATTAATGGTTGATTTTTACGGTCACATCATTCTATTGTATAGCAATCATATAAAAGTCTACTAACTAACATTACTCTTTAAAGTAACATGTAAACTTGGCAAAGATTTGATCTTGAAGACGAGAGAGGAAAAAAAAAATGATATTGAACAAACAAAGTATGTCTTTTCTGTTTTTTTTCTTTTTCTTTTTTATATTAACCATAAGAATTGTGTCTTTAAATGGGGTGAAATAGGATAAAGATCAATTTTATAGTTAATATTTTATTTTGTTGCATCTAATAGCATGCACGATATTATCTCATTTAAAATTTTAAAAGATGTTATAATATATACTAGGACTAACAATTTTTGACACCATCTACAAACCTAACACAAATCCAACGCGAAATTAGCAGATTAAAATTGAAAGGTTTGACACGTTTAATTAAATGAGTCGGACTAAGGTTGACCTATATATGTTGTTTTATATACATCTCTCGATACAATACGAACCAACACGACATTGTGACATGCAACATAAGCGCTAGTAATTTTTAATATGACCCTTGAACTCGACACGAAATTAGTGGGTTAGAGTTGAAGAATTTGCCCTGTTTAATTAGATGGATCAGGTCAGAATTGACCTATATAATTGTATGCACATTGTTGGAACATGAACACTATTTGCCACCTCTAACATATAGACCATTATATTGACAAAATCTAATATAAAATTGAAATGAAGAGGAACTGGTGGTAGTGAGACTAAGAAATAAAGAAATGAGAGTGATAAGGGTTACAAAAGCATGGAGATTCTGTGCCTCCCTAGAAAAGCAAAGTCGAAAGGGGTGAATGGAAGGGTGAACATGGTCTTTTGAAATGTGAATATATAAAATGTCCTCTTCACACTTGGTAACACGTACCCTTGCAGATAGAAAAGGACCCTCTCCATTTCAAAGGAGATAGAACGGAGCCATTTAGTCTAATTTTAATTACGAAAATGCTATCCAATTTAGACTAAATGGCTCCGTTCCATTTTCTTTGAAATGGAGAGGATCTGTTTACCTTGGGAATGTAGTTTCTCTAGTTTGAAGAAAGATCTTTTCTTGAAAGGTAAATTCAAAGAAACTTAGCTTACCAAGAATTCTAAAATGAGAGAAATAAGAGAATTGATTTGTTATCCATATGATGGAAAGTATTTTTTGTCTATATGATCTCATGTTCTACATTATGTAATCTTAGTAAGAAGGAGAAGGGTTGAGGATTTACCCACTGTGCGATATCACATTTTTCGAAGAGCCCTAGTTGTTGTCGAAGTAATCCTACATGACCATTAACATAATGGATCCAGTTTTTATGTTGTTAAAAAATAACTGCACATATCCTGTTAAAAAATGGGCGGCCAAGATTTAGTGTCCTTATCTTCCAAAATTATTCTCTCTCTATGATCAGGAACTTTTTAAGGTAGAACTATGGGTGCGTTTGTTAAAACCGTTTCTCCCTAAATACCATATTCCTCAAAATTTGAGCACTCATTGAAACGCGTGAAACTGTACATTTTTGCCAAAATTTTAAAGTCTTCAGCCTTTTCTTCCAATAATGCCCCCAACATTCTTTTAAAACCAAACCGAATATATATTCACAAATCTTGGGTATTTTAGACCGAATTTTTTTTCCCACAAAATTGTAGATTTCTTCAACCTTTTGTCAAATCATTGTCTCCTGTGACCTTTTAAAAATTCTTTACGAGTATGAAGTTAACAAACGAAGCCACTATGTGTATCCACCCTTGTTAATAAACCCAGGGCCCATACTTGTGCCCCTCTCAGCATGATTGTTAGTAAACCTATGGCCCACACCTCGCACATCTCCCAGTATGAACCAGGTTGAGTCACGAACTTTGTCTGGAAGGCTGGCTCCAAAGAGTTGATAGTACCTGTGAGGATTCAAAGCCCAGCCTTTATGGACTTTCATCACCTAAGGCCAAGGCTTGCACCACTAGGCCAACCCCCCTTCTCTCTCTATCTTCACTTTATAAATACTTCTTTTTTGATGAACCAAAACTTCACCGAATGGCTTACATGTATTCCTAATGAAATTAACATAGCCAAATAAGGACACAAACGACATTTGTGTCACTAGTATAAAAATTGCCTTATTAAAGTTTGGACACCTATTTTTTAACAGGAGTCGAAAAATATGGTGTTATTTTTTTGAGAAAACTTTACTTAATCTCTTTGAATTGTCGTCACTTTTACAATAACTCCTTAACTTCAAAAACTTTCAATTTAGTATATTCATCTTTCAATTTTTTCAATTTCACCCATTCGTTAGGATTTTTCGTTAAATCTTGTCAAAATTATCAAAATACCCATTTTTTTTTAAAAAAATAAAATAAAGATTCAGGCGTAGTTATTTTTGCAAATTCCGTTAAATCCTGACAAAAGCTTAAATTCTTTCAAATTTTTTTTCTTTTTCTTAAAAAATAGGGGTATTTTAAAAAATTTAACGCTCCTCCGTTAAATCTTAATAGAGGCGTGAAATTGAAAAAATGTGAAAGATGAATATATTAAATTCAAATTTTTTGAAGTTTAAATAAGTAATTGCAGATGCAATGAAAGTTCAAAAAATTTAAGTGAAAGTTTTCCCCTTTTTTTTAAAAAAAAAGCATGTAAGCCGATCCAAACGTAATGCTGGTCAATAAACACTCCAATTATAGATCGTGCACTCAATTAGGGATATATGCGAACCTCCAAATTGATTTTTTTAAT
>FXXK01002388.1:15860-30748 GCA_900184695.1 Betula pendula | reverse complement strand
CCGCATTTTTCGAGCTCAAAAAAAGACCCCACTGAGACCAACAGGAGGAACTTCTAAACAATCCGTAAAACCAAGACCAACCAGAGACGGACAAAACGAGCAGAAGAAACTTTGATTTCAGGAGGAGAAATGAGATCAGGCGCGATGAAGTCTGATCAAGGGCTCGTAAAGCACGAATTGTCGGGGCCACGAGCTAAACCCCACAATTCCAGGCCAAAACAATCATTGAACCGGGGGGGGCAGTGCAACACCTGCCACCCCAGACAGGAATAGGAGTCATCAGATTCTCAGAAGCATCCACCACATTCTGTAAATTTCCATCTTCAAAGGATGAGGAAGGAGGTTTAGGATCATGTTTAGGATTTTTAGGGAAACGGGAGAGCGAGTAAGGATGAAAGGCGTTTTTTTGGTTTGAGAAGAATGGTTGCTTTGGAAGGTTTCAGAGGTGAAAGGATGAAGAAGGGTTTATAGGGTAAGATAGAAGCTTTTCTGATGAGGAGGGGACGTGGCTTTCATCCGTAACTAGGGTAGTTGAGATGGAGCTGACACAAGTGGAATCAGTTGAAAATTAGGACAGTCAGCCACCAGAGAAGTGGGCCAATCTCAGCTGAGGTTTTAGAAAAAGGCGCGGGAGAGTATTCAGGTACAGGATGCCATTAAAGCCGAATTTAAGAGGTGTGCTGAAAGTTGACAAGAGTACGACTTTACCATTAATGCATCAGGAGTAATTACGGGGCTCAAAGAGGAAATAAAGGACTGATTGGATGGTCCACTGAACCTAGTGAATGGCTCGTAACGTGGAGACGAGTTGAGAAGGACAGAACCTGGTTTCACCGAGTTAGAACTGGGCCAGGTTTCACCGAGTTAGGGTTCGAGATTACAGGAAACAATACTGAGCTCCACTGGACCAGACAAAGGGGCCACTGTGTTCTTTGGAGGAATAAGATGCTCCACCCTACTAGAAAAGAGAGAGCCAGCTTTCAACTTCTCCCCCATATCTTCCATGATCAGGAGGTTTAGGAGCACTGGACAAGCAAAGGAAAGATGACCAATCCCTACCACAAGCATAGCAATAATCTGACAGCCTTTCTATTTATACTGCACCCACAGAGGATTCTTAGGAGGACGGAGATGAGTAATCCTGGATTCAGTGGGTTGAGAAGATTAATTAACCACACGGATCCTCAAAAACTCTTTCGTGGAGGGCTGAGTCTGGTCTGCATTGTCCACTTCTAGCCCAGTTCACCTAGGCTCGCACCAGATACTTTTTGCATTCTCCACAGACATCATATCGAGGAGGAAGTCCATGCACCTGGATCCAGAATGCTCCCTTAGTGAAAATCAATATCGTTCAATAGCGTCTTCTAGGTTCCATTTCTGCAGGAATAGAGGGAACCCTTGATATTCCAAGGGAGTTCTTCAGAACTTTATCAAGATCCTCCTGATCTTCAAAGGTGAAGACCATCAAGTTATCCACCCTATCTTCCAGTGACGAGAGACTTGAGAAATCTCCAAGCTAACAAGAGATTGTTCTTGATCGTAGCTTTAGCAAGAGGCTGTTGCGAAAAAACCTTACCAACAAGCGTAAGGGAAGGTTGAATAGTGGGCTTAACTGTAGAAACAGTTAGGAGAGGGGAAGAATCCAGCATCCAAGAGCAGAAGTATGGAGAAATAAGATCTTCTAGTTCATGGTTAGGTATCGCCATTTGAAAACGAAGGGAAAAGATGAACAGAGTTCAGGAGAGACTCTACAGAGAGAGCGGAATATCGCAAAGGTAGAATAAGGAAACCGTATTCAAGCTGCAAATGATAATGCTTTTTAATGTTTTCAAATGGTTTTTACCTTGACTTGTGTAAGACTCGGAAACCTGAAATTGATTGGTTCATCTCTATTATCTCCTTAAGAGCACTCCTGGAAATCAAAACAACAAAGATATGTAACCAAGTTAAAATCAGCGGAGTTCTAATGGCATTAGCAAATTCATGCACGGTTTTCCGCTCTCCTGGTGCCTTCCCAAGACCTTGTTGTAGCTTCCCAGTCTGCACGACCACAAAATCATCCCATCCTTCTCATTGATTCCTCTAACCTTTCCACCTTCCCTCAGCCTCCACCATTCTCCACTCCCCAAACCCAAACTGGATCCTCTACCCTAACTCTCCATCTCCGCTCAATCACTGCCACCATCCTTCCACCCCCAACACCCAAACCAGATCTTCTACTTTGACTCTCCACCTCCCCTCGAACTCCACCACCATCTCACCAACCCCCACACATAAACCAGAGCCTCTACCATGAATCTCCACCCCTCGACCTCCACCAACCTCTCCCCCTGTGCATGCTTCTTCCATGGAAACGGAGATGGATAATATTATCACCAAAACCAAGGCGTTAAGTTGGGCACATTCTCCCCCATCTCTAAAATCAACAATGGAAGAAAAAATTCGAGGTTCGAATCTCTCTCTTGTGGGTAAGGTGATCTCACTGAAACCCCCACCTAAAAAAGGACTACCTAATTTACACACTTTGTTGCCTGCCAAGAACTCACTCATGCGGTCAACCTCAAGCGTGCGAAAAAAATATGTACACAATTTAACAACTCAAAATAATAATAACATATCATTCAGCATACAACAAGAAACACACAATCCATCTAGACACCAATTCTCAGGCATAGAATACACAAGGTGACCACCATGTTGTCAAACACTCTCCCCGTTCAAACTATCCTAGCCCCATCAAAGATAGCCCCCCCTCCCAGGCCACAAACGGGTGGCCTCTCCTCCCTTAACCACACACAGAATACCCCTACCCCTGCCCCTGCTATGCCTCTCCATCGGGAAGCCTAATCCACTCCACCAACGAAGCTGACTCAATCACCCAATGGATGGAAGTATTGATGGCAAAAGGCAGTGGCCACCTCCCTCAAATGTGTCAAATGCTACATCCGTAGCAATAATTCCATCACCCTAGCTGCCACAGCATGGCCAAGGAAGCAAGCCTAATCAAGCCCCTAGCCCAAACATGACTCATATCCTAAAATTGCTAAGATCTTGCTTGTGCCTGTTCAAAAAAAAAAAAAAAAAAAAAAAAGGTGTTCCATTTAAGAGTGACCATTGGAGGTGGTAGGCCAACCCCAATGGTTTGGGGGTGGTTTCGGCCAACCCCTTTTGCCATTTGGGGTTGGCCGCAAGGGGGCGGGGCGCTATCTCCACTTTAGTTAGCTTGCACCCACAATTCAGCTAAATGGGTCATTCTAACTAGGTTTTCTAGTATCATTCCCCTTTGTATTTGTCCTTTTGTTGGATCTTCCTCTAGTGGCAAGTATCCACCCTTGTAACCCCCTTTTTCTCTTCTCATCTATTAAAAAAACAGTTAAAATCAACAATAGGGAGACAAGCATTATATAGCAATATCTGAAACCACTAGAAGCGTTAAATGAACATATGATGTAAGACAAGTTATACCCTAATTCTAAGTAACAAATTGGACTTTTTTAATCTAGCTTTTGGTATATTTTTTCTTATTTGTTTCCCAATTTAGAATTCAATTTGTAAGTTTATTTATTTTTGTGTCAGTAATTTTTTTTTTTTTAACAAAAGAATTTTCATTTTTTTTTCTTTCGGTTTATTTAATTTGCTTTTCAGAGCCTTCTAACAACTTTAGAACTTCCATCTATTTCAGATATTCTAGTAACTTATAGGATTTCTATCTAGAACTTAATCATTAAGTTTATTATTGAGTTGATTTTAGTAAAAGAAGTTTTTTTTTTTCTCTTTATTCTTCTTTCTTGTATTGTTCAAGGATTCAAGAGAGAGACATGTTCTTCTATTTTCTATCGCTTCTCCAACATCACTATATAATCCACGATCCACATTTCAAGGTTGGGAGTAAGTTCAGGAAAGGCAGCTAAACCGAGCAAATCAGATTTTGAATATCCTCTTCGCAGGTGCAAATGGTGGAGAATGTAGAATAAACCCAGACAAAAAATCCCTTTTCTGCTAGAAGCTTTGCAACACAGACCAATATGAATAAAGAATCAGAAAACCCGTTAAAATTTACTAGAAATTGACACGTATACAGAGCTATTAAGTTGAATCTAGTAATTGCAATAAAGTTAGAGAATATTAAGTTGAATCTAGTAATTGCAATAAAGTTAGAGAAAGAACTCAAGCTTCTTATTTGACATATGGTAAAAACAAAGCAATCATTCACAAATTTTTTTCCACAAACTACTAAAACTAGAAAGATCAAACTTTCGATTAAAGGATTAAAGGAAGACCGTGTTTGTGTGTGTGTGACATCCTATAAAGGCGATAATGCACCCTACTAAGGGGAAATGACATGACAAGGGATAGCTGAACATGCTCTAAGATTCATGGCCACCAAGAATACCCAAGTGAAGAGACTGGTGTTGATTCAACCAATTTCTTTGATTACAATGGACAATTCATGTTGAGTGGCAGCTGGAATTCTTGCAGGATTTTATGAGGTTCTAATGGAGATAACCAACTATTTATATTCCATGTAAATGGTGACATTTTTTTTATACACAAAATAACTAATGAAATCTCCGTACCTCTCCGTCCGACGTTTTCACTTGTCTCAATCCAGAGGCAGAGGATGGTTCACTAACTCTTTCGCATAGGTGGACTTTTTCTGAACAGTTTGCAGTAAGACACAAACATTTAACCATATGAGTAATGGAATAGGTTGACTGTTCAAATCTAACTATCGATCCTTGGATTTCTCAGCTGTTTCTTCACTTCCTTTTCATTTTGATTGGAGCAATTGCCAGTAATGTATGCTCACCTTCGTTAGGATTAGAAACAAAAGTATCTGCCTTCAAAGTCGGTTGAAAGAGTTGACAGCATTAACTATTGATCTAAACTATGATATACATCAAGAACCAGTACATCATATGAACAATGTATTATCGTAAGGGTCATAGTTTCAAGACTAAGTCGGGTAATTGTGCACTAGTTTACCTGATTCAGAAACCAAATCACCAAGCTAATGATATGCGGACGGTGAGAGGATTTTATCTAAGTAAACCACTTCCAGTATTGGAAAATATGTAATAGGATGGAGAAATGGAATTTTCAGACTACATATCATCCACGGCTGTCAACATTGCAAGAAATGGCAACCATCAACTCATATTACACTATACATTTGATCCAAGCTCCAATACCAATCAAGTAAACAAACAAATTGGTGGCTCTACCATTAACAAATTATAAAAATAATTCAATCATTTACAACAGCAAAAATGCTCAAAACAAATATATAACTTTTCATTTATCATGTCAATGCATTCAAATGTATAATAACACATAATATGTATGCAAAGAAATTGTAATAGCAGAATTAATAAGAGATAAATATCACTGGCCTATAACTTCATTGAGGTATATATATACATATATGGTGAAAGATAGCCTAGCAATTTCTAGGACTTAGGGGGGGGGGGGATGAATAGGTGACAATGTCAACAAGTTTATAAACCTTTTAGAAAAGAGCCAAAATTATCCTATATGCTATCCAATCAAGATAGAAATATTGCAGAAACAGACTACATTGAATATTCAAGTACAAAAAGCATATTACAAAATATAATATGATCATTGCAAGCATGTTATATTTTTAATAAATACAACAGATGATTTAATCATATGAAACAGATAATCTAAGAAATTATTACACATAATTTTGCACATGGGATGTTTTATGTGGAAAACTCAAATGGGAAAAACTACCAGACATAGTCCAGCTCAAATGATATTGCTACGTGAAAATACAAGTACAAGACTTACAAAAGCTCAAATATAGACTTAAAAACCAACTCAACACCTAAACACATTAGTTGTACAGTTAACACTGGTTCACCAATTGATACACCCATGATCCTCGCCCTTTCATTCACTGATATTGCACGTCAACTCCTCAATACACTCTCCACTTTATCCACACAATGTCTTCGGATTTCATGCTCCAGACTTCATTCAACGATGTAGAAGAGTTAAAATGATGGCTGATGGTTTTGTGGGGTTATTTTCTTGGAGACACTAGTGAGAAATTATATATCAATTTAATATATTCACTTAATGATATTCTCTCATAGCATAGTGTCTCCACTTCTCTTCTAAGAACACTTAGGAACTATCAAGGTTCTCTTTTTTTCACTCTCTTAATTTATTGAACCAAAATATGGGAGATTATACTTGCCGTTGTCATTATTGAGTTAGGCAGGATATGTCTATATCTTATTCACGTGTGTGTGTGTGTGTGTGTAACAAAAATTTCAATTTGTTAACTCGAAATAACATCTTATACCTAAAACCTCTCTCAGTGACAAATTGCTATTTGATATTTTTTTTCCTTAATATAATTTCACATGAAGTCTATCCCCCCACCCCCACTCCCCGCGAGCGGTTTTCTTTAGGGATTAGCACCTTTCATATATGCTTGAGCTGTAAAGTCTACCCCTCAAAATGATTATGCACCAAAATGCTACTTTCAACTCCATACCAAATTGAGGTGTAGGTGGTGGAATATTTGTTAGCTTCCTTGACCTGCCTGAAGCTGAACTGAACCAAAGAAACTGTAACATGAAGAGCTGGCCTTCCCTCTCACCAATAATCTCCACAGGAACAGAATCCATCTTTGAAATGATGGAAACGAGTGGCATCCCGAACAACTATCTCTCTGTTAACAAGCTTCGAAATAAATTTGGTCGCTGAATGACAATTTACACATGCCCGAAGATTCTTTGTTATTCTGAGGGTAGTTCCAGGAGGAGTACTAATGAGCCCAAAGGCAATTGCTATCCTTTCGCTATGATTACAGAGAGTCTCCTCTGTCTCTTCATAATTCAAATCATGAAGTACAGATTCTGTATGTGGGACAAATCCTGCCTCCTTCAACCTTTTCTCCAGTCTCTCAACCTCCTCAGAAATTTCCTTATGCATTGGATGTGATTTGTCTCCCACAAGAAATGCCTGAAGCTTACCATTGATCTCAATCAAACTATACCCAAGGTCCTTACTCAACCCTTTCTCCTTCATCAACACACGTACCTTTCCAACACCATCCCACAAACGGGCTGAAGCATAGAGATTTGAAAGCTGCACATAATGCCCTGTATTATACGGGTCTAGTGTGAAAAGCTGCTCTGCCGCATATTCTCCCAATGCCACATGGCGATAGATCTTGCATGCACTCAGAAGTGCTCCCCATACACTTACACCTGGTTCAATTGGCATTTTCATGATAAAATCATAAGCTCGTTCCAAATTGCCTGAACGTCCAAGAAGATCAACCACACAAGCATAATGCTGGTGGCGAGGCTCAATGCCATAATCTCTCATGCGGTGGAAAAGTTCCCATCCCTCTTCTAAAAGGCCTGAATGATTGCACGCTGTGAGTAGGCCAACAAAGGTGACATCATTGGGGCATACCCCATGTTGCTTCATTGCATAGTAAAGATCAATGGCTTCTCGGCCTCGACCATGCAATCCATATCCCATAATCATGGCACTCCAGACAACCACATCCTTATCAAGTGTTCTATCAAAAACGATACGAGCCAAATCTACACTTCCACATTTTGCATACATATCAATAAGGGCTGTGTTGACAAAAACATCATTTCTATACTCACTCCTCATGATATAATCATCCATCCATCTGGCTAATTCAAGGGACCCAACTTGGGCACAAGCTAAGATGGCAGATGTCAAAGTTATAGAATCAATCCTTATCTTCTTAGAGATCATCTCACGGAATAGCCCTACAGCTTCCTCGCCATAACCATTCTTTGCATAACCTGAAATCATGGCATTCCACAAAGTCAAACTCGGCATCTCCATCTTATGAAAAAACGATCTCGCAACTGTCACCTGCCCACATTTTGCATACATAGCTGTGAGTGAAATTAGCAAGTCTGGTTCATCTTCAAGACCCATCTTAATGACACAACCATGCACAGATTTCCCTTGTATTAAATCGTCAACATCAGTATAAGCCCTTAGAACACTCACAAGAGCTATCCAATCTGGTTTCAGATTGCTCTGTCTCATTTGACTGAATATTCTCAACGCTTCCATCGGCTCACCATTCTGGGCATACCCAGAAATAATGGAAGTCCACGAGACAACCGTTCTATCGCATACTCCATCAAACACCACCCTAGCCGGCCCAATCTGACCGCATTTTGCATACAACGCAACAAGCGCATTCTGCACAAATACATCCGATTCAAACCCATGTCTAAATATCTGCCCATGAACCCGGCAACCCATTCTAAGAGCCGGCAAGCCACAGCAAGCTTTGAGCACTGACGGAAAAGTAAAGCGATCCGGACTCACCCTTGCCACTTGCATCCTCAAATACATTTCAATCGCATCACCAAACATATTGTGCCTCGAATAACCCCTAATGATCGAATTCCACAAAAACACATCCGGGTCACGAAATTCATCGAATATGTTATGCGCATAACGAATTCCTCCAAAAGCCACGCTCGCATTAATCAATTTAGTTATCAATAACCTATCATCCTGCGATCCGGAGACCAGTAACTGTGCATGGATTTGATTCAAATGGTTCTTGTGCGTCGAATTATCGATGAGAGACGCGTAGAATGAGTGGGGATTGAAGGGTTGGCTGGAAACAGACGCGGGAAATTCAAATGATGTTACCGTTGCTGGGTCCAACGGTTGGGTTTTGATGGGAAGGAAAGAGAGGAAGGATAAATAAGAAGGGTTAGAGAGTTTCCTGGCGAGAGACACATTCACAGCCATGCGTGTGTTCTACCATCACTTTCAAAACTGTCACGAGGTTTGGGAAGAAAATAGCGTTCTTACGCTCACACCTCCGCTGGAGTCTAAAGACGCTGTTCTGAATGGTCTCTTATTTACCTTCGATGGGTGTGTTTGACATGATCTACTATTCTAGTTTCACATTTAAAATTTTATATTTTTATAAAAGTACTTCTTTTTTTTTTTGACATATTTTATAAAAGTACTTCATTATCTATAATTTGAAAAAAAAAAAAAAAAATTTCTCTATTTCAAAAGAAATTGAAAGATTTGAGTCCGATTTAAAAACGGAAAAAATTTATATTTTTTAATCAAAATTTTTTAGCACATAATCTCAACCGATCTACTTTTTACTATTTAATTTAAAATCATATTTTTTATCAAGAAATTGTACTCAAAAACACACCCCCTTAGTTCTATAATATAGTGTAACATTTTTGAATCATTCATGGATGGTACATGAAGCAATGTCATTTCCTCTGCAATCCAAGAATTTAACATTAGTACTTAACTTAGTCCATTATTAGCTCCAAAAAAAAAAAAAAACGTAGTCCATTATTTTATAGAATAGGTAACATATAATTTTTAATGATCGTAAAATGAATGAAGTTTTGAAAAAATGAGATTGTTTATTCCTTCAAATTCATCATTTGATGAATTTAAATTCAATTTTCTTTTTTTTAGGGCCAATAATTTTTTTACACAACCGCGAACCTGACACAAGATCTACACAAAATTATCGAGTTAAAGTTAAGAGATCTAACCAATTTAATAAAATTAGTTAGATTAGAGTTAACATATATTAATCTTATATTTATGTTTAGGCACAACCCAAACCTGATGCGCAATTTAAGAACTGATAATTTTTTACACGGCTCGCAAACTCAACATGAAATTAACATATTAAAGTTAAAGAGTTTTATCCGTTTAATTAAATGAGTCGAATTATAATTAACGTATATAGTTTTGAGTAATTTTAAATTTATAATGCTTAGTGTCTAACTCTTTGTCCAACTTCATTCATATTTGCTTTAAAAAAAAAATTAAATAAATATGAAGGAAGTTTGATAGAGTTAGACAAAAAAATTAGACATTAAGCATTACTCATTCTAAATATTCAACTCACATATCACTCTCATTTCACTTGGCTGATAGGGCAGTGTTCATCAACCCTTGAAATTTTTTCTTTTTTAATAAGGGTTAAACACACTATTGGTACCTGTGGTTTATGCGATTATCAAACAGCTACCTCGTTTTTGAAACGTATCACAAGTGGTACCTGTAGTTAATAAAACTATCGAGTTAGTACTCTCATCAGGATTCCGTCCAAAAAATTAACGGAGCACCACGTCACCACCAATTAAAATGCGACACAAATCCAGCTGATCAAATTTAAATGCCACGTCAGCCAAAAAATAATAAAATAATAAACTTAAAAAATCCTAAACTTTCAAAAAACAAAAAAAAAATAATTAAACAATGGGGGTGGCCGGCCACCCCCATTTTGGGTGGCTTAAGCCACCCCCTATGGATAGCCAGGGGGTGATCGAACCATCCCTATGGTCCATGGGGGGTGGTTCGGCCACCCATAGCTTGCAAAAGGGGGTGGCCGAAACCACCCCATGGCCAACCAAGGGATTGGTCTGGGGGTGGCCGAACCACCCCCAAGGCCCTTGGGGGTGGTTCGGCCACCCTCAAATTGCAAAAGGGGGTAGCCGAAACCACGCCCAAGAGCCTTGGGGGTGGCCGAAACCACCCCCAAGAGCCCAAGGGGGTGGCCGGCTACCCTCGTTGGCCCTGAGGTGATTTTGGCCACCCCAGACCGGGCGATCTTGGGTGGCCGAACCACCCCCAAGGCCCTTGGAGCCACCCCCAAAGCTCTTGAGAGTAGTTTCAGCTAGGGCTGGCAAAACGGGTTAACGAGTCGGGTTCAGGTCAACCCACTTGACCTGTCAACTTGTTTAGTGAAATCCGAACACGACCCATTTAATAAACGGGTTCAACCCAACACGACCCGTCAACCCGTTTAGATGTCTTCCGGGTCGGGTAAACCCAACCCGAACCACAAATCAGCCACAACCCACATAGTCTAGAGAGATCCGGACCGGAAACCTTATTGTGATTCTGTGAATTTGTGAAACAACGGACACGGAATAGATTGACGGAGATGAGCCGGACACGGATTGACGGAGATGAGCCGAACACAAGCAGCGGAGAGAGAGACCGAGATTGCCGTGTGAGAGAGAGGGAGATCGTCAGCGGCCGTGAGAAAGAGAGGGAGATCGGCGATCAGGAGATGAAAATCACAGATCAGGTCCATCAGGCGAGACCGAGATAGAGAGGGAGAGGGAGATACCGCCGTTTCGGTGCGACCGTGCAAGGGGTTGGGGACGACGGTGACGGCGAGACCGAGAGAGGGAAACGGAGATACCGCTGGCGCCGGGGATGATCGACGGAGACTGTGAGAGAAAGAGAGGGAGTTTGAGAGAGAGAGAGAGAGTTGAAAGGAGGGGGGGGGGGCTGCAAGATCAGAGATGAGAGTTAGTTTTTTTTCTTTCTTTTTAGGTTTTTACTTTTAGTTTTAGCCTTAGGTTAAAAAAAAAACTAACGGGTGAGACGAGTCAACCCGCCGACCCGGCTAGTTGACCTGTTAACCCGGTAACCCCAACCCAAATCTGTTTTTTTTTGTGTCCGGTTTGCGGATCGTGTCAAAAATTATCACCCTAGTTTCAACACCCCCAAGGCTCCTAGGTGTGGTTTCGGCCACCCCCTTTTATAATTTGGGGGTGGTTCGGCCACCCCAGACCGGTTGGTGTTGTGTGGTTGAAACCACCCCAGGGCCAATTGGGGGTGGCCGACCACCCTCTTTTGCAAGCTAGAAGGTGCCGAACCACTCTCATTGTTTTTTTATTTATTTTATTTTTTTAAGTTTATGATTTTTAAGTTTTTTGTTTTTAAGTTTTTAAGGTTTATTATTTTTTGTCTGAAGTTGTGTTCAAATTTGGTCAACTGAACACGTGTCGCATTTTAATTGGTGGTGATGTGGTGTTCCGTTAATATTTTGGACAAAATCCTGATAGGAGTACTAACTTGGTAGTTATGTTAGCTACAGGTGCCACCTGTAATACGTTTAAAAAACGAGATAACTGTTTGATAATCACGTAAACCACATGTACCAAAAGTATGTTTAATCCTTTTAATAAAGGTTGATACAAAGGCTGATGGGAACTGTCGCATCAATCTAGTAGAATAGCAGTTGAGTATGTAGCATTACTCATTAGTTTTATACTCATGTTTCGACATAGTCTGAATTTGACATGCGAAAATGAATCGTTACTCATACTTTTTTTTATCCAAGAACATTGTGAGAAAAATATGTAATTTATTAAATATTTAACATATTTATAAACTTTAATATGTGTGAGATAGTTAGAAAATTATATTTAAAAAAAAAATTAAAAAAAAACACATATTTTTTACATATTTAAAAGACACATGACAATTTTATAAATTAAATAAAAATATATCACAATTTTATACAAATTAATGATAAAAATTACATTTTTGCGCAACAATGTTATAATGTTCTTTCATTATTTAAGAAAGCAAAAATTAATTAAAACTGTGACATAAATATTTTAAAATAATTGGAGAATAAAAATGTGATTTATCTATTTGTTCAAAAAAGCTTTAGCTTTATGCAAGGCCTGCAAGCCATCTCTCTTGCCTTGCCAATGCCAAAGATGAACCAAATCATCCAGTCTCCCCAGTGAAAATGGAGAGGCACATCGAAATCTTCCTCAGGAGGCTCTCCTTCGTCTCGATCACCATAGCCACCCTGACCCTCCTCCTCCTCTTCCTCCAAACCCCACAAACCTGCGTACCCCAAAACTCTCCTCCCAAACCCCACCTCAAATTCCCCAAGTCCTCCTGCGACTCCTCGCCGCGTGAGCTTCTCCCAATCGACAAGAAGAACCGTCGCCTTTGGTCCTCCAAGGCCTGGAAATCCCAAGTATCTTCCTTCTCCCACTTCTTCTCCTCGATCCGCCATCTGGGTCTTCTCCACAACCACTCCAAAGTCCTCTGCGTCTCCTCCGGGGCCGGCCACGAGGTCATGGCGCTGTCCCAGCTCGGCGTTGCGGATGTCACGGGCGTTGAGTTGGTCGACTCGCCGCCTCTGGTGAGCCGGGCCGATCCGCATGACTTGCCCTTCTTCGACGGCGTGTTTGATCTGGTGTACTCTGGGCATTTGGAGGAGGCTTTGTTTCCGGCGAGGTTTGTTTCCGAGATGGAGAGGACGGTGAGGGATAATGGGGTGTGCGTGGTGGCTGTGGAGGAGTGTGGGGATGAGGAGGTGAGGGAGATTGTGGGTTTGTTTAGGCGTTCCACGTTTGTTGGCGCGGCGAATGTTAGTTTGATTAGATTGAGAATGACAAGGATTGTGATGAGAACTAGGATGTCTAATTGATTCGTTGATTCATTCTTGGTTTGGTTGGTTTTCTCCATGTAGATTTGATTTGTTAATGTTGTTGTTTGATATGTCTTTTTTTAGTGAATTACTCATGATATTAGCATTAGTCTGAAAATGAATTTTAATGACCCATGAAAATGGAAGGAGGTTTAGTGAGAAGGTGAATCTTTGCTTAATGAATGTGAATATGTATAGAATTGTTGTAAGAAATATGGGATTTAATGAATGAAGTCCTTTATCTGTGTTTTACTTCTAGTCTCATCTTTTCTTGGTGTGCTTCATAATTTGGGTGCTGGATCTAAGTAGACACCGATTTTGTTCCTGACTGTGTATAGGGGATATCAAGTTTTTGTTCTTTCCAACGTCCATGACAACATTACTAGTTGATTTTGGAGTCAATTGTTCTTTGCTGAGGTGGTTGTCCATCTGAAATATTTGCCTATTGCATGTTGTTTCAGCTGCACAAATTCGTTTTCTGCAGTTTGCAAAATTTTACCAATAGGAGCCGAGGGGGGGTGTTCCAAAAGGCTTTTTCAATGATTTGTGCAAAAGAAAAGCTTTTGTGATTCTACTTGCATCTTGGCAATCTCTTGGAAATACAACATGTCCTTCGAGAATGGAAGACTTTCAGTGTGTGAAGTTCCAAATATGCTCTGCATCATTGACGACGAGGTGTCATAATTTGCCTTTAGAAACACTACAGTGGCTGTTGAAGTTGCCGGCTTTTCTTGGACTTCTGACTTGAATGTGTTTTTTTCGAGCACCTCCACTGTATAATTTGAGAGCTATGAAGCTAGAGCTTGTCCTTAACCAAAAAATGTAGAAGATAAGAGCTTTTTCATCCGACTCTCTATTTTTATCTTTAAAGTTGGAAGTAAAATTAGTTTTTCCTACTTTAGAGAGCCACTTTTTTTTAAACACCTACATCCAACTAGGGGTGAGCACGGGTCGGTTTAGGTCGGGTATCACGGGTATCCGATACCCGACCCGCGGGGTGCAGGTTTGAAAACATTCCACCCGCAACCCGCATGTTTCCATTGCAATCCGCCGACTTTCGGGTTTGCGGAGTGGGGCAGGTACGCATGCAGGTCGGGTATAACTCCGAATTCTTATTGGGCTTAGATTGAGTTAATTTTAATAGGTTTTTTTTGTCAAAAAAGTGCTCTACACTTATTTTTGCTGGATAAAATTTAATTTTTGGCCCAACTTTCAAATATACAATTTTTTGCCCAATTTTTATTTGTACATGAAATGAAAGAAACCTAAACCCATTTAAAAAAAAATTAGACTTAAAATCACATTCATCAAAATCAATACTCATTTAAATAATAATACTAATAAAATATAATGTTCATAAAAGTGCATCAACTATAAAATATAAAAAAAACATAAAATCATATTCAATGAATCAATAAATGTACATTAACTATCAAAAGTTCAACAAATCCAAGGAAACATTTAAATTAATATCAAATTCAAAATTTCACAAAAAATGAAAAGATTCATAAATAAAGACAATATAACAAATCGCGGGTCGGGTTGGGTACCCGCGATTTTCAAAACCCGCAACCCGCCCCGTGCCCGCACGGACATGCAA